>QEPC01008167.1:64878-99478 GCA_003113815.1 Sphenodon punctatus | reverse complement strand
CACCCCCAATCAGGGGGGCCACTACCTCCCTCGCTCTCCCCACCAACATCACCTCCGTCTTATCGGGGTTGAGCTTCAGTCTGCTCTGCCACATCTATTCAGCCATGGCCTCCAAACACTGGGATAGCACCGAGACAGCAGGGTCTGGGTCTGTTGAAAAAGAAAGGTACAGCTGAGTATCATCAGCATATTGGTGACATCGCACCCCGAACCCTCTCACAACCTCCCCCAGAGGCTGCATATATACATTAAATAATAATGGAGACAGACTAGAACCCTGCGGAACACCGCATGATAAGGCACGGGGGCAAGACGTCTCCTCCCCCAGTACCACCCGCTGGCTTCTCCCCGAGAGGAATGAACGGAACCATTGAAGAACAGTCCCATCCAGACCCCCCAGGTCACGCAGCCATCACAGCAGCAGCCATGGTCCATGGTGTCAAAAGTGGCCAAGAGATCTAGCAGGATGAGAAATGTTGAACATCCTGCATCCATCTCCGGTGGAGATCGTCGACCAAGGCCACCAACGCCGTCTCATTACCATAGCTGGGGCGGAACCCAGATTGAAACGGGTCCAGGAAACTGATGCCATCTAAATGCACCTGGAGCTGGATTGTCACTGCCCACTCAATAACCTTCCCTAAAAAGGGAAGATTAGAAACAGGTTGGTAACTGGCGAGTGCATCCACGTCTAAAGATGGTTTTTTTCAGCAAGGGGCGCACCACAGTCTCCTTGAGACTGGGTGACAACCTCCCCTGCTGCAAAGACGCATTCACTACCCTTGCCAGCACTGTCCCCAATGTCTCCCTGGAAGCTTTTACTAACCAGGCTGGGCATGGATCAAGTTCACAACAGGTGGCCCTCACAGACCCCAGAACATCCACTGCATCGGCCGGCGTCACTTCCTGAAACTCCCCCCACAAAGATGGACTGGATGGGGCCTTCATCACCTCGCGCTCTCCACCCACTGCCCCTAATCCGGCATTGTGTGTCATCTGCTTAGAGATGATATTGGAATCCGTGGGAGGCAATAATTTTGCCACGGGACAGGGTGTAAATAGAGACGAGGAGAGGGCCAAGAACAGGAGAGCCTTGGGGGACCCCAACCGAAAGGGGGAGGGAGGAAGAGTTTGACTCGGGGATCAAGACTTTCAAAGAGCGGTCAGAGAGGTAGGAGGAGAACCAGTCAAGAACAGAGCCATGGAAGCCCAAAGAGTGTGGATTCCCTCTGATTTCTAGAACCCAGGTGGTGGTGGCAGCCCAAACTAGGTTTTTCTGGGGTTTTCCAGCTGGGGGGGACCCCAGGTTAGAGATTTGGACGAACACAGTGAGGTGGGTGCCTCAGCTGTATAGCATCCCCTTGCTACATTTCACCACAACCCACCCCTGGGAACATGCTGGGGTGAATGGGACCCATGGTTCTGTTCATTACAGTAGTTCTGTTCATTACAGTGGTTCTGTACATTCCTGTCTGATAGCTCTCAGCAGATGGTCCTGGGGGAGTGTACTTCTTCCCCTAGAGGCCTCCCATGTGGGGTCTCACAAGGTTCCATTCTGTCCTCCTTCTTGTTCAATGTGTATATGCAGCCACTGGAGAAGGTTGTGTGTCAGTGGGAAGTGTGTTGTCATCAATATGCTGATGATACTCATCTATACCTCTCTTTTTCATCAGGTCCAGCAGTCTTGGTGCTTTCCCAGTGTTTGGCGGCTGTGGAGGAATGGATGAGGACTAGCTGACTGAAGTTGAATCCTGAAAAGACAGAGGTGATACTAGTTGTTGGGATCGGTGATCTGGGCGAGGATTCCCCATCATAGATGGGGTATGCCCAGCATTGGCATCACATGCTCGGAGCCTTGAGGTGTTTCTAGATCCACCACTGCACATGAATGTCCAGGTGTTGGCTGTGGCAAGGAGTGGTTTTCAACAATTACATCTGGTGAGGCGGCCCCGCCTGTATGTTTTGGAGTCCGATCTTGCCACAGTCATCTATGCATGTGTCATGTCGAAGCTGGATTACTGTACTGCCCTCTTTGGAGGGCTGCCCATGGTGTTGGTTTGGAGATGTAGCTGGTGCAGTGCAGAATGCAGTGACCCATCTGCTTATGTGGACAGGTCACTGGGAGCACATTCAACTAGTGCTCCAGGCTCTGCACTGGCTGCCTATTGTCTTCCGGGCCCGATTCAAGGTGCTGGTTTTTTTTTACATATAAAGTCCTACACCATAGGTTATGGAAGCCTCACCTTTTGTGACTTTGTGTGATTGGTTTCAGAGGGCAAGTACGGTGATCTCTGGGTGGGGGGGTAGGGCGATTACTGGGGTGAGGGGTGTTAAACCACCCCCCACCCCAGGGATCACCCTAGTACCTGCTGGTGCGGGCAATGGGTTGCCGCTGCTGGTGGCACAGCAGTGGCCCAAACCCTACACTACAAGGGACTTCAGGTAAAAAAAAAAAAACCAGGCTGGGTAGGGTGGGTGTAGGGTATCCCCCTTTCCACCCACACAGCCTGGACGGGGGAGGGAAAGGGGTTTTTTTTTGTTTCTTTTTTACATTCTGGCCATTCATTTCAATGGCTGCAATGTAAAAAAAATCCGGCACAGGGAACCGGTACCGGTACCCCAGATTATTGGGTTAATCCGATACTGCCGGTACAGCAAAATACCGGCAGTATCGGATATCGGGGGAACCGAAATTCCCACCCCTACTATAAAATACAGCAATTAAGACAGGACCAGGGAACATGATAAATAATACAATAAATAAGGGTGAAGGGGGATAAAAACCCCTCCTAACCCCCCCTCCCCAAAGGCCTGGCGAACAGCCAGGTTTTACAAATTTGCTGGAATGTTAAAAGGCTTGGGGCCAGGTGAGCTTCCTCCAGGAGGGAGTCCCAAAGTCACGACCCAGCCACCAAAAATGCCCTCTCCATTGTGGCCCACCTCTTAACATGGGGAGCCACAATGGGTTTGTAGGAACTGTCATTCTGAGGGGAGAGTTCTTTTTATACTAGAGGAGTTCAAGACCATCACATGGTCGATTATTTGAATATGGTGAGTATGCACAACCCAGTTGTGACAATGTTGGGAGCCATCTCGAAGAACCTCCCTTACAAAGCAACAACCTTCTGATCACTCACATGGGGAGGATTTGTTTGTAAACAAAATCTTTTATCTCCAGGCAGAGGCAGAGGCAGAGGCAGAGGCAGGTGAGACATGGAGACCCAGGCAGCAGCTTCTGCTGTGCAGGGATAAAAGGTGGGGGGGACCACGTGTGGCAGGCCAGCTCTAGGATTGCTGCCCCCCAGAAAATGCTGCCCAAGGCCTGGGGCTAGGGGACCTACCCCTAAATCCCGGCCTGGTTGCAGGAGCATCTGAACTAACTCAGTTTTCTAGATCCCTTGCAGTCCAGCTTTCATCCAGGCTATGGAGTAAGCACTGAGATTGTGCTTGTGGCTTTGGTCAATGACCTTCACCGGGAATTAGTTCAGAGTCACTCAACCCTGCTGGTTCTATTAGATATGTCAGCTGCTTTTGATACCGTTGACCATGAGATGTTGGTGACTCACCTGTGGGACCATGCTGGGGTGGGCAGGATGGTTCTTGAATGGTTCCACTCATTCCTGACAGGAAGAACTCAGTAAGTGGTGCTTGGGGACCATTTTTTATATCCCCAGGACCTCTCATGTGGAAACCTGCAAGGTTCCATTCTGTCCCCTCTCCTGTTCAACGTGTGTATGCAGCTGCTGGATGAGGTCATGAGGAGCTCTGGAGTTCATTGTCATCAATATGCTGATGATATTCAACTCTCTCTCTCTTTTTCACCTGATCCAGACCCCACAATGTCCTCAAGGAACTAGACATTGAATGCAGGTTGCACAACTAGATATGCGTGCACCATCAGTCAAATCTGCGAAGTGGAGAGGATTCAGAATGTCATCTGTAGGGATGTGCAAACATCAACAGTCGATTCTAAGAGATAGGCGAGCGTTGTTGCGAAGGGACAGGTGATCGCCGATGGCTTCCATTTTCCGCAGTCGATCAAAAGGTAGTTGGGTACAGGATCGTCTTGGGCCAGCTCCAAATCATCAGAAGGCAAGCATGCGTCATCCCAGCAGAAATCCTCAAGGAACTAGGCATTGAATGCAGGTTGCACAACCGGATCTGCATGTGCCATCAGTAGGGGTGGGACTTCACACAAAAAACCGGATACTGGTTTTACTGGATACTGGTTCCCAAAAAACCGGTTTACCGGATTAGAACTGAGACACCGGAACCGGTATTTTTCCATTGATTTCAATGGGGAACTGTCCCCATTGAAATCAATGAAAAAAACAAAAAAAACCACTTTCCCTACCCCGTCCAGACTGCGCGGGTGGAAGGGGGGACACCCCCCCGCACCCTGCCCAGCCTGGATTTTTAAAAAAAATAAATTTTAGCCAAAATCCCTGCTAATGCGGGCTCTGGGCCGCTGCCATGCCGGTGGCGGCGACCTGAAGCCTGCACCAGCCAGTACTAGGGTGATCCCTGGGGCGGGGGGTGGTTTAACACCTCCCACCCCAGGGATCACCCTACACCCCCCACCCAGAGATGGCCTAACTTTTGCGCTTTGGGCGGCGGTGGCAGCACAGCGGTCTGACTGCTTCAGCGCTGACTGGCTTCAACGCTTTACTAGGCCTTCCGGGGAAACCCCTCATCTAATGGAGGGGCACAAAGAGACTCGGACTCATACACCCTAAAAAGCTGTGTAAAATGTCTGGCCCAAATAGACGGGGAGATCTTGATCTCCCGTATACGTTTCCCTGGATTCTGGAAGTTATGGACTAACCTCCAGAAACCACGTGTATCCTTGTTCTTCAATAGTTCCAAAAGGTAGCTCCATCATCGAATCTTAAATTCATCCTTCTTATCAGTTATCATGATCTTATACTCCTTCCTGAGATACCTAAATTTATCCAATGCAGCAGGATCATCAGTATTATGACAGATCCTTGCAGTCCTTTTAAGTCAGCCTCTAAATGGCCTACACTCTCTATCCCACCAACTACCTTTACTCTTGCCCTTACCATTATAGACTGGAGTCTAGTGGGGTGGCAGGCAGGAGACGGTAAGTTGTGCAGGGCTGGAGGCAGGGTGGCAAGTGTCTTGGGAGAGAGAGAAAAAGGGTCCTGGGAGGGTGGGGGCAGTAATTTGGCTTGCCCAAGTCCCCTAACAAACCTAGGCATACCTGCATGCACAGTATTCAACACGAGCACACATCTGTTTTCTCTGTTTCTCTTTGGCACACGAATCAAGACTCTTCACTCAGACTACTATTCACTTCATTAACTGTTCTTTCTTAGTGCTTTCTTGGAGAAATATCTCCTTATCATAAACAGCTGCATCCCCTTTGAACACAATCGTATCACAGGATCATGATCTTTTATATCACTTGCTCTTCTTAGCTGTCAGGGAATCATTTTATCTGGGGGCTCTTGGTGGCAGGGAATAACTCTACCTTAAACTATAATACATAACAAAGAGACACAGATCTAGAATAAATCAAATTCCATTTTGGTGTATCACAGGCTGAGATTTTCTGTTTATCAGCAATCTGACTCCTAAGCTACCTCTACATTTTCTTGTTCTAGATAGCTACCTGAGTTTTTGAAATGTGATTGGAATATATATATATATATATATATATATACAGAGAGAGAGAGAGAGAGAACACAACAAGAGCACTCTATTGGAATTCTCCTATGCAGTGATTCTATATCTGTATAAAATAGTCTCTCCTACCAATTATGTTAGCACGTTATTCTACCATTCTCATTTTGTTGGCATAGCATAGAGGTCAAGGTATTATCTTATATAAGACTTGTTAGTTCAACAAAGCTGAGCAGTTTCCCCTTTGGCAGCACATCCGAAATGAGACAAGGACGCAATTCTTGGGCTTTAATGGCCGCACTCTTTATTCAAATCAAATTAATCTGGTGGGGGAAATTGCCTCCAGCAATTCAGGTTCCAGTACTTCCCACATTAATTGTTAAACCACCACCCAGGTACAGGGGTCATGGCCTGGATGTGCCCTCCAGTTCCCATTCCCCAGCATCATCCATCATCTCCCCTTTTGCCCTCGGCTTGGGCCTTGTGCCAAAAGGGGACAGTGTCCTTTCTGGACAGGAGTGAGGATTATGGATGCTGCAAGCTTGGGGACCGTGCATGTCCCTGCCCGCCATAGCATAACACCCCTCCTTGGGATGCTACCCCTGGCACTGGCCGTGCCCTGCCTATGTGCCCGGTATTGCTTCCCCATCTCTTAAGGAGATGACTCCAGTACTACTGAATTTCTATGTACAAATCTAAACCCGTACTGGACCCCCACCACTAAGGGACAGTTGATGTTTACTTCAGACTGGCCCGACCCCCACCATCACTTCTACCATTCCCCAAACAAACAATCAACTCCACTTTCAGCGTGGCAAGATAGCTGTCATTTCCAGTTGGGGACAGATGCACCCCGTCCTCCCTGAAAAACTGGGGATTGTGATATGTGATCCCCACATGTGTCACCCGTGCTCCCCCTTGACCAGTAACCCACTTCCCGACATCTCTAGTGATGTTACGATGGGTTTTGTCCACATTTCTGAAGTGCACAGCCCCTACCCACTTACGCCGGGCCACGAGATTGGTCCACACAATTTTTACCCCCAGAAACAGCTTTTCAATTTCCATTATGTCACCCTTGATGTTGATCATTAACCGCACTCCATTTACTGTTGTCAGATCAGTTTCCGCTAGATGAATGGCTAATACATCAGGTGGAGGCCTATTCGATTCAGACCTGAGGCACGGTAATAGGTGGTGCCACCGCATCCCGCTGCGCCCTTTCCAATGGATCACAGCTATGGCAGAAAGGCCCAGCTGGATTCCCCAGTGGGTTTGCATCGCTGCCTTCCCCACCCAGAACACCAGACTCGTGTGTCTCTGTGGGAATCTTCCTTGACCTGGGAGCACAAATACAACAAAAAGGAAATAGTTATTGAGGGAGGCCACGGATATAACTTCTGTAGGCCCCAGATTACCACCTACCTAGTGCCCTAATCTGATGCTCTGGCAAACCTTCCGTGGCAGCGGAGCTCACTACCCCTATCCTAAATGAATGGGACCCATATTATCTGGCGGAAAGACCAAGGTAGGCCAGGGCCATCCGCAGAATGGTGGAGAATTAATACTGGGTTAGTGTGGAACCTGATGCATGGCAAAACAATGGGTCATTAATCATTGGGTGGGCTCATAAGTACCATTCAAGGACCACTACCAGGGCACAGTTCACTGGCCCCACCCCTTCCCAAAGAAATGGCCTGTCACCTGCCCCTCTGCTCCATCTTGGACCCCCGCAGCCTGATTTGCAATGTATGCTGCCCTATGCGTACATCCCCGAGGGAGAGTGCCCTGCCTGTGTTATCATGAGCCGACTCCGCCACCAGTTCGCTGACCCTCAAAGCCCCCAAAAAGGTTATGTTAAATGTCCCCACAACAAGTGTGGCCTCATACTGATCCATGCACACTGGAGGGAGGACACTACATATCCTCACCAAAAGGAGGGGAGTGATGGGGACCCAACTATCTGGGTGTCTGGGCCCTTCCTGAGACCATCCCTCCAGCATCCTTCGGATGAAAAAACCTCCGGTGGGGGGTTGGTGGCTGTCGAGGTGGCTCATAAAGTTAAGGGCGGACAGCTTACCTGCAATGGTCCCTTCTGCTGCCCCTTTATGTCTTAAATACAGGGCAAATTGGAGCATTTGCGCCTCCCGTATTGGGAAAGCTACCAACCAATCCCTCTGTGACCGAAATTGCTGGAATTTCCTAAATGCCTGGTCATATGCTGCGCAGGTCTGTTAACCAGGGATCCCTGTATGATGCTGAATATGATCCCTGTATGATGATGTATGATGCCAGCGGGAGGGGCTTCAGTGTTTTGCAGGCTCCAGGCACCAGGGAGTGAAAGCGCTCCATCTGAAAGCAAGAAAGGGCATCTGCTATGCCATTGCTCATACTCGGCATGTGTCTGGCTATGTACAAAAAGTTGTGTCGCAAACACATTAATACAAATGCCCTCACTGGCCTATTGACCCTGGGGGACCTGGATGACATGGAATTAATTACATGCACCATGGCCATATTGTCACACCAAAAAAGGGCAGAACCGTCTGCGAAGTGCTCTGCCCACAAGTGCACTGCCACCACGAGCAGGAAAAATTCCAGGAACGTCAGATCCCCGTTTATCTCTTGCTCCATCCATTCTTGAGGCCACTTAGTGGCACACCATCTTTCCCTAAAGAACACCCAAATCCCAGGCCCCCAGCCACATTGGAGTGCACCTGCAACTCAGTTTCTAGCTTCAATTCCTCCCTCCAAAAGCTAATGCCATTAAACTCTGCCAGGAAAACCACCTAAATCTGTAGGTCCTCCCTCATCTCCATGTTCACCCATATATGGTGGTGCGACTGTGGGTTACCATAGAGCTTCACATATAGGTGGGATAAAAAGGCCCATCCTGGGACTACCACCCTGCAGGCAAAATTCAGGCTTCCAACCAAAGACTGAAGGTCCCTAACTGTCACCTTTACTGCCGTGTGGCATGCCTGAATCTTTGCATGAAGGCCTCCCAATTTCTCTGCCGGGAGGCATGAAATAGACCTTACCATGCCAAGTTCAATGCCCAAATATGTAAGTGTTGTGGCAGGTACCTCAGTATTTTCCAGGGTCAGGGGGATACCCAAATCCTCAGCCATTTTCTGGAAAGTCTCCATCAGCACTATACAATCCCGTGTACCAGCCCTGCCGATGAAGAGGAAATCATCAAGATATTATATTTCCCCCCTTTTTTCTTGCTGGCGGACCACCCACTTTACCATGGAGATGAAACGTTCAAAGGCAGAGCATGAAATGGAACAGCCCATAGGCATTGCACGGTCGAAAAAGAAACGATCTTGGAAATGAAAACCAAGCCAGCTGACCTTACTAGCTGGAGTGCAGTATCAAAAGGCATGTACTGTACTGATGTAAGTTCCCTGGGAATGGCATCGTTAAAAGACTGACCCCGTGGGTAAGACAGGTGGTGTATCAGCCTGTACTCACTGGGGGCTTTCTTGGGGACCACCCCTAAAGGGGATATGGTCATGCCCTGTAATTGTGGTGATGGGAAAGGGCCGGCTACTCTCCCTTCTTTGATTTCCTTCTTCAGCTTTGCTTCTACCACATACTCCAAACCCTTAACTGAGTTAAGGTTCAGGGCCACCCTGCCCTGCTGAACCTCCTCCGCTGGAATCCTAAAACCATAACGAAAACCTTCAACTATATATATCACCTTACTCCTATCTGGGTGGAGTGTCAAGGCCACAGCCAACTTATCAACCTTGACTGGGTTTGGGACTCTTTCTCACACACCCTCCCACCGGGGTTCCTTGTCCTCCCTTTCCAGGGGGTCCTTGCCCATACCTTCCTTTTACCCAGGCCTGTAGTCTCTTGTTACATGCAGCTGCAGCATGATTTCCCCTGCAGATGGGGCATGCGTGCCGAAATCTGCATCCCACACACCCGCACCTCCCCGAGCACGCAAATTCCCAGCAAATGCTCCCCCCTGGTGACTGAGATTTCCAGCCCTTGCTCCAAAAGGGGTCGTTGGAAGATGCCACCACCACCCCATGAGTTAACACATGGCCGCTGTATGTTCTCGTGGCGTTGGCCATGCTATTCATAGAGTATAACCACAGATCCAGGGCATGTATGTCCCATCTCATCCCCGGGGTATATTATGCCCTGTGGCAGAAAGCCTCATCGTACCGGAACCAGTCTCCTGATGAGCCTGTATCGTAGGCACGATGGACAATGTCAGCATATTTTATGAGTGCATAAGCTCGCTCGGGGTATGCTTGTACTATCATGTCCTGGTAGATGGAATAAGCCAATGTCCAGTTTGCCCAGTTCTGGTTCTCTTTGGGGAGCTTAAAACTCACGTTCTCATTACTATCTCCCTTTTCCATAGGATCAGGTATGGGGTCTGTAAACAACAGAGTGAAGATATCCAAATACTCTCCTTTCCATATCTTCTCCCTGGTGGGCTGTAGCAGGTGAGCCCCAATGGGGGCCGAGACGTCTGCATATCCCCCACTCAATGGTGAAGGGGGCCATGCAGCTCCAGCTAGACCAGGAGGGGCAGCCTGCTGTGGGTACCACACCTGCTGCCCAGCAATGGTAGCCTGCTGAAGGGACCAAACCTGGGTAGCTTTGGGTTCATACACTAAGTAACCCCCAATCGCGGTGGGGGGTGGGCCATGCTGTCCCAGGGCTGGAACCCATGCCCCATTCCACCATAGGCGGGGAGACTCGGTAGCTCCAACCTCATTCCCAACCCACCCTGCAGTAGGGGGCACTGTCAGGGGGCCAGCGGCAGACCCCATCCCAGACCCTCGATGGCAGGGAATCTCCGTAGACCCCAATGGTGGCCCAGTAAACCATGGGAAAAGAAATACTGCTGTGGGTATAGAAGCCACTCCTGTGCCCCATGAGGTGATATGACCTGGACATATACCTTGCCCACCCCCACTCGGGGTCCAGCCTATGCTGTCCGCCATTGTGGGAACACCATTCACTGGCAGGGAGTTTTGGGCCACCTCAACACCGAAACCACCCACCATTGTGGGTCCCCCATACCTCCATTGCCCTGGGCCTGGCTCTTTGCATCCACCCCGAGCACCTGTGGTTGGTAGTCTTGGGCCATCCATTGGAGTCCCCGTTCAGGCACTGCGATCCTTTGGAGAGCCTTCGCTACACCCAGTGCCACTCCTTCCTTGAGCCCAGCGGTTGGTCCTTGATGAAAATCATTGTCCTGTGGGGAACAAAACTGATGACACTTCCACCACCCCCGCCAGCTAGGAGGAGAAGGGGCTGACCTGGTGAATCGTCCTTGCTCCCTGCTCCACGTGGGGGGCCTGAAGCACGGGCCTGAGACTGGGCCCTGGGTCTCCTAGCCGGGGGGCAGTCCCCCTGGTCCCTGGTGACCCCTCCCCGATGGCCCTATATCTCACTGGGAGAAGCATGACTCTCCTACCCCTCCTAGGTTTTGCTAGCATGTCCGTTGGACTGGTAATCCCTTGGCCTTGTGCTCCGGGACTACCAGGCACAGAATCCACATACCCCGTGATGTACCCACATGGGGGTAACCCACTCCCAGACTGCCCGGCGGTTCCACGTCTTGCCTGGGGCATGGGACCTTTACCCCCACAAGTCCTTGGTATCCCACCAGGCCTGACCCCGCCTCTGGTGCCCCTGGCAATGGAGGGAATCCCTAGGGGAAATGGGCCTGCCCTTGCTCCTCTGCAGGGAACAAGGGGGCCACAAGACCCTGATCAACATAATGCAGGATGGGAGGTGATCCTGCATTGCAGCCATGTGGCCCATCAGAGCCTCACACCCCACGAGGTGGTCCTGTAGGGTCCACAGGACCGCCGCCGCCCCACCCATGCCGGGGGACAATGCCAGCATTCTGGACCCTTGACTGCTCGCCAGCTCCTCTCCCAGCCCATTCCCCTCATCTACCTCCCCCCTTTTTCTTACCTCCTCAAGTCTTCGCCTTTGCCTTGAATGAAGGGTCAAAGAATGCCACCAGAAGACCTGGAGGAGCAGCTTTAGGCCACCGAGCGTAAAAAGCCTGTGGCGCGGCCAAAGGCCACTGTGAGAGGGGGCCATGAGAGGCCTATAAGCCAGAGGTTTAGGCGGCCGGTCATGATGCGGAGCAGCTTTAGGCCACCTCATGGTGGGGCCCAGAAGCAGGCTTCTGGAAGCATGTGGAGCAGCCCTAGGCTGCCACGTGGAAAAGCCCAAAGAGCTGGCAGTCAGTCGTGGGGAATGGCCTGTAGGCCACGGCATGGTGGGGCCGGGAAGCAGGCCTCTGGAAGCACGCGGATCAGCTCTAGGCTGCCACGTGGAATTTCCCATGGAGCTGGCAGCTGGTTGCGGGGAACGCACGTCGCAGAACGGCCTATAGGCACCGCGTGGTGGGATCCAGAAGTGGGCTTCTGGAAGCTCGCGGAGCGGCTCTAGGCTGCTGTGGGAAAAGGCCCATGGAGCTGATTAGGTCACCGTGCACAGCCATAGGGCCTGCTAAAACACCACTGATAAAAAAACCCATCTCAAGCTGTCGAGCTGCTGGACCGGAGAGGGAACCCAGAGCAGCTTGCTCAGTGTGCCTCACTGCTGGAATGGTGACCGAAGGTGCAGGGACACTGGATGAGGAGCCAAACCCTACCCCAAAGTGGGAGGGTGACTCCAAACCCACATTTTCATGATTGGCTGAGTCCCGGTTACCAGGGCAATGACAGCAGGGACGCACTCCCAGTCCCTTCCGGCCACCTCCCCAGCAATTCTCACTGCTGCAGCATGCTGCCGGACCAAGGTGACGGCCGCTACACCCTCCTTGCCCCATTCTAGGAGGGGAACGCGCCAAACTCCCCCATGGAAGCCATTACTGGCGCGCCAGGGGCCCTTGTCCAGATCACTTAGTAGCAGAAATCTGTAATCAGAAAAGAAGCAATAATCTGACACTCAATCAGACTATCCATTGGAATCTCTAGGACTATGTAATAGAGAGATCCTTTTCTTCATATTAATACTGATCTCCTCTTCTGCTCCTTCCTGCAGCCTTGTGGAAGCACTCTCTATAAACCAATATCTGGCTTGTGAAAAATTATAATTTCAGATTTAACCTTTTAAAAGCAAGTGTGTCCATCTGTCACATGCCAGGATTTATGTTGCTATAGCATTGCCAGCGCTCTGACCCATGTCAGTTTCCTCTCAGCAGATTCATGTCAGTCATGCATTCAAAGCTATGTCTATCCATCCATCTTCATGGCATCTGTTCAGTGCCCAGGGTAAAGGTGGTTTTTATTTTTGTTTGATTGATGTTGTAATGTTCATGCTGAGAGAACAAGTTTAAAACTAATTATACACTCTATAATGATTATTTTTCAGTCTCTTGCTCCTAGACTAGAATGGGCTTAGAGTGTCACAGAGGCAGAACACAGTACATTAGCTCCTATTGAGAGGCGGGAGGATTTGTAGCATTCACAAATAACCCCACCAGGGTTGATTTGGAAAGCATTTATGGGTTCTGGTGAGGATTCCCATGTACTGTCTTCAAAAGGAAGCCAGGGTCATAGGGCCTTTACTGGGGACGTGCATCCATAACGTTTTCTATTAGTTACAAAAACAAATGGAGACCCATTTGTTTAATGATTAACATAACAAAAACGGATGAATAAGCAAACGATTGTCATTAACTTTAATTCATTTTTGAGAGGGGTTGTTTACTTTATGAAAAATAATTTTAAAAATAAAATTCACTACAAACGAACAAATGGTCGTTTTTCAAAACAGCGACAGCAGCATCGGCGCCATTTTTTAAAAGGCCAAGGGGGTCTGTGCACGTGCAGACTGGCTGCCCTTTTCCAAAATGGCACAAACACTGCAGACTCCATTTTGGAAAAGGGCTTCACATGCACAGAATGGCCTTGTGGCCATTTTGTGCATGCACAGGAATTTTTAAAATTATTATACAGCACCAGTAGGCACTCTATAGTTAAAGGCAGGATCACTTCTCATTATAAACACTGAAACTTAAAAATGTTTTTATGAATAAATGGGTTGAGTTTTCATTCTGAAATTTTCTCTATGTGTTCTTTTATGGGACAGGGTGATACACACAAATTTTGATGCAGATTGATTTAGCCATTTTAAAGTTATAATGCTTTTACAGTTATTTAGTCATGGTTGATTTTGCTGAGTCTAACAATTTTGTGGATGTTGATATCTCTCTCATTTTTGAGAGTCATGACTCAAATTTACATGCATGTAGCTTGAGAAGTTCCTCAGTTGATTTAGATGGACTGATAGTATTTAGAGAAGTATAAAAATAGTTATTAAACTTTGAAAAATTAGTTCCTGTGCGTGCACAGTTGAGCATGGAGGATGGGGCTGGGCTAGGGAGCAGCATGTATAAAGTTACGCATATATAAAGTTACACATGTATTAGGCACCGCCGCAGGACTGCCATCTGGGCACCTGGCCCTGAACTCACCTTCAGAATGTGCCTGTGTCAGGATGCCTTGCTCTAGGACAAGGAGGGACACAAAGGTTAACTTTGGCCCACACAGGAATACGATGGGGGAAATCATTCCAGTTACAAAAAAGTGGAGAACATAAGAAGTGCCATACTGGGTCAGACCAATTGTCCAGCATCCTGTCTCCCACAGTGGCTAATCACTTTCACTTGGGAGAAGTACCCAACAGGTCACAATAGGCAATCCATTCCCTGTTGTTCCAGCCCCCAACAGTAAGAGGTTACATCCCCCCAAATTACTTGGCAAATAGCCATTAGTGGACCTATCCTCCAAGAGCTTATCCAATCCCTTTTTAAAACCAGCTACACTACTGGCCTTCACCACTTCCTCTGGCAGTAAATTCCACGAGTTAATTGTGTGCTGATTGAAAAAATACTGTCTCTTTTTTATTTTAAATCTGCTGCCAGTTAATTTCATGGAATGTCCCCTTGTTCTTGTACTGTTAGAGAGAGTAATAACTGCTTCCTATTTACGTTTTCTCACCACTCATTATTTTATAAACTTCTATCATATCCCCTCTCAGTCGTCTCTTCTCCAACCTGAAAAGCCCTAGCCCTAACCTATCAAGCTTTCTGAAAGCCTCACTTTTCAGGCTTTCAGAATTTGCCTCTTCAAAGCACCGCATCTCCAGTCGCCGCCACTGCAAACAACGGGGAGCATGTCATTTCCGGCAGTGCGGGGAGCATGTAAGAGCTTCCCGCATTGTTTTTCTCTCAATGTGGGGCTCAGGAGGCACTTTTCAGCTTCTCATTTAAAAGTGGCCTCAGTTTCATTCTCTAGCCCTTTCCAAATGATTCCGAACATTCTGTTTGCTTTTTGCTGTTTGCATTCTATTTGCTAGAAGAGTTTAGAAATATCCTTGTTGTGAGAGAGACAAGGAAAGAGCAATGCTGCACAGTTTGCTAGAAGAGTCTAGAAATGTCCTTGTTTATTTATTTTATTTATTTATACACACATTTGTAGCCTGCTCCCTCCTGCACAATGGCAGGGCAGCTCAGCGCAGCGTACAACACAATTATAAAAAACATCAAAAATATCGCAAAGCATAAAAATATAAAATGGACATGACAATTTTCAGCAATAAAACAATAACTCCACCCCACCTTCCCACCCCTCCTCAAAGGCCCAGCGGAACAGCCAGATCTTACAGCATCTACAGAAAGAGGGGAGGTCCTGGGACAACCGGGCCTCCAATGGGAAGGCATTCCACAGCCAAGGTGTGGCTGCTGAGAATGGCCTTTCTGCCATCCCCACCCGGCATACCCAGGGGACTTCGAGCTGGGCGCCCCCAGCCGACCCAAGGGTCTCAAAACAACCTGAGGTCTGAGGCAGTCTTGCAGGTAAACAGGACCCAAGCCATTTAGGGCTTTGTAGGTCATAACCAGCACCTTGAATTGGGCCCAGAAGACAATAGGCAGCCACCCTGCAGGGTATGGAGCACAGGTGTAATGTGCTCATGGCAGCCCGTCCCCATCAGGAGGCAGGCCTCTGCATTCTGCACTAGCTGCAACCTCCGGACCATCATCAAGGGCAGTCCCACGAAGAGCGCATTGCAGTAGTCCAATTGAGTGGTAACGAAAGCATGAATGATGGTGGCCAGATCCGAGTCCGAGACATGTTGTGAGAGAAACAAGGAAAGAACAATGCTGCCTGGTCTGCGAGGATCTCTGTACAGTCAATTTGTCTCTCTGTGCTGGAGAGGAGTAATTGGAGGCAACAAGTTGTGTTGGGGGATTTACATTAAGGAAGCTTGGCATATGGTCCAAGCCAGGCAGGATCCAGACACTTTTAACAGTAACAAGCAGAAGCTACCAACAAACCTCAACTGAAACAGCCACCCACCCTGACCTCAATCATCTAGTAATTTACAATGTGAAAAAAGGGAAGGGCTCCCAATCACTGTTGGAGGAAGATGCTTGTGTTACAGCCGAATCTAAACTAGCATTTCTTTCTTAGGAAAGCGATGGAAGCATCTCAACCCCATTGAAGTCGATGGCTGAGGCAGGCTTCGATGGGGCTACATTGGAGTAAATGATTTGTGAATGAAGGGCAATAGGACTGGGCTGAGGATTGCAGCCATGGCCTATTAAGCAGGATTCTGGAGGGCTCAATGGCAGGAACAGTTTACAACACATTTTTACTACCTATCTCCCGGTCCTTACAGTTGTTTTCCTGATATGGAGTAGTAGTGAGCCACTGAGAAAGTTTCTTCTACCCATAACCTCAGGTAGGTTGCACACATCCCGCCCGCCCCCCCAAAAAAATATGTCTTGCTAAACCTATCTCCCAGGTGGGCAAGAAGCACACATGGCATCCCTCCTCTTCCTAGTCATCTGGACAACACACATTAGCTTGAACTTCCTTTCTCAGGATGCTGAGCTCTTACTAGCCATCATAAATCCTCTCAGGGTCCTCACTCATTTATCTACTTTGCCCTCTCTTCTTAGCCTGCTCAAGGGAGGGGTTGCTGAAACTACTGTGTACATATCAGTGCTCCGTATGTTTCCTACATGCAATAAATAACAACTGAGGAGGTAGCAGAGAGCGAGGCTGGTCAAGCAGCGGCTAAAGTTGCACTGTGGTGAAGAAATACATAGCATTGCTAATTCTTCACCACCCCATTAAATTACCACCTATACATTCACTGCGGGAACTGCCTGGGGTCCAAAGGCTGGCCCCACCTCCCCATCCCCATCAGTACTTTGTTGTCAGCCTTATCATTAATACTGTTTCTTTAGAATCCTTCCCTCCCATCTCCCTGAAGCCACTTGCCGGAGGAAACAACTCCTGAGCAGGGCTTACTCTTGATTGTCTGGCTGCCTCCTCTCCTGTGAGCTGGCACTGGCTTCAGTTCCACCCCTTGGAAACTGGGTGTGAGGAAGCCAATCCAGCCATGGGGGAGCATCTGACCCTGCTGCCTTAGAGGTCCCAGGAGGCTTTCTTTGTTATTCTCTGCTCATAGAAAAGCAGGTTGAATACTTTAGAGAATTAAGCATAATTAATTTCTATGATTTTGGGCACTTAAGGTTTGAGTAAGGAATTCAGTAAGCAAACAAGCTAGTCTTACACAGTAATTTACAATTCTTTGTGTTCAAGAAGGGCTGTCCTGATGTATGGCACCCTAAAAGCAAAAACAGAAAGCAAAGGGGCTTTCTTCCCCTGTATTAATCTGCATTATGCATTCATGTTCTTGGCTTTACATCATATAGACTCATGATAGAGAATAGCATGATTCTATGTCCCATATATGTTTGTGATTTGAAGGTTAATAACCATGGGAGAAAATTTGCTCAATTACTGATGGAGCAGGGTCTTGTTACAGTAAACGGGTGTATGCCTTCTGACGCGATGGGCGACTTCACATTCGACTCCTATATAGGAGCAAATGTGATAGATTACATCTGTTTAGCGCCAAAGATGTTTGAATGGGTTCAGGAACTCCAAATCATCAAAAGTCCAGAAGGGTCGAATTCCCCACTGTCACTGGAACTCACCCAATTAGAGCCTAGAAATATAGAGAGGGAGGAGGGGCAATGTATAAGTGTGACAAGATGGTCCGAGGTGGGAAGTTTCTGCATTGCACAGCTGCTGTTCTCTGTTGAAGGGGAAACATTCAGAATGGATATTTTGAGTGTGCAAGAGTTGTCAGTGTATTGGGCATGGTTGCGGGAGTTTCTGGGGAGGCTTTGCTGTTTCATAAAGTTACCCCCCTCTATTGGTAAGGGTTGGGAATATGAGGAAGCTAAAGGATGGTATGATAAGGATTGCAGGATAGCAAAAAAAAGATCTAATTAGGGCAAAGAATAGATGGAGTGGGTACAGGGTAGATAGGGGATGGGTGATATTCATTCAATTGAGGAGGAATTATGTGAAACTGTTGAGGGAAAAGAAGAAAGTGAAGGCGTCCCAACTTTGGGCTCAAATCCAGGTGGCAGCACGGGTTCGACATTCCAGAAAGTTCTGGAAATTGGTTGGTGGTTGGATTGCCCCTAGGGGGAGTGGAAAAGGAGTTTATATAGGGGAGAAAGTATGGGTAGCATTTTACTCCGTGATGTTTGCTAGCTCCCTCTTACCCTCAGGAGATCCGGGTAGTGAGTTGAACCAAGTAGTTAGAGGAGGAGATAATTTTGTGTTTATGCCCTTTGTGGCAGAAGAGGAGGTTCGGGTGGCAGTACATAAATTGGCGTTGGCTAAAGCAGCATGGATCAATGGGATCCCTCCAGAACTTTTCAAGCACTTTAGCACTTGGTGGGTTCCTATCCTGGCTCAGTTTTTCACTATTGTGAATACTAGTAAAATGATACCACCAGAATGGGCAGTGGCAGTGATAATGCCGATTTTCAAACGAGGCAACCCATATGACCCGGCCTGTTATAGGCCAATCAGCCTTTTGCCTATTGTGGGCAAATCGTATACTAGAGTTTTGCTTTCAGCATTAGAAAACTGGATTACCCTGGATCACGCCCTTAAAGAGGAGCAGGTGAGCTTCAGGAAGGCCAAGTCCACGCTTCACAACTGTTATGTGTTGCAACACTTGATAGACAAATATGTAGGCATTAGAAGTGGCAGTTTATTTGCAGCGTTTATAGACTTCACCAAGGCGTTTGACTCTGTTTACAGAGAGCGACTATGGGCTAAATTAAAGAAGATGGGTATCCCGGGGACCTGTTGGAGTTGCTAATTAATCTTCATCAGGATACCAAGGCGGTCGTGAGATTGGATGGGAGGGAGAGAGTTACTCAGCAGTTCCCCTCTGTCAGGGAGTTCGGCAGGGGTGTTTTCTCGCTCCCCTTCTCTTCAGTTTGTATATCGATGACCTAGTACCCACTATTGATAGGAGCAATCCAGCACCTGCCCGGATCGAGGAAAGGTCTATATCCTGCTTACTTTATGCTGATGATATTGTTATTCTCTCACAAACAAGGCAAGGACTTCAGCAAGCCCTATTAGCATTGCAGGGCTATTGTACAAAGAATGCCCTTTCTATTAATATGACATTGGGTGATTTCAGACGTGACGAGATCACGCTGAACCACACTGAACCACGGTGAACCCCGCGGCGGGGCGAAAGGCCCCTGAACGTCTGCACAGCGTGCGCCAGATGTTGGCCACGCTGAATCTGCAGATGGGGTCAATTTGAACCACGCTTCCCGGGCTAGCCGGGGGAAGGTCCCGGGAAGCGTGGTCAAATGGACCGCGGGCCGTGGCCAACAAAAAGTAACGTCTGGCCGCGTGCCACGGCCCGGGATCCCCGGCGGGATCCCGGGCCGTGGCACGATCGGCCAGACGCGGCGGCCGCATTGGCCCCGCCGCCCGCCCGTCTCCTCGGAGGGCGGGCGGCGGGGTGCGTGGAGGGGGCGGGGCCGTGCGGCCGCATGTTGCGCCGCGCGGCCCCGGCCCCTCCCACTTTCCCCGCCGGGATCCCCCCGGCACGTCTGTTGGGCCGTGCAGGGGTGACCCCGGCGGGGAACGAAGACGTTGGTTACGGTACGGGGCCAAAGGGCCCCGTAACGTCTGAAAATACCCTAAGTCGAATGTCATGGCATTTGGCAGATAGTGTAATAATCCCAATTTTAAGTGGCATCTTGGTGGACAAGAGTTGACACTTGCTAAGCAGTATACATATTTAGGAGTGGTTTTTACTGCTCAGAACTGTTGGAAGAATCTGGATAGGCATATTATTAAAGCGAAGCAGGAAGTGTGGGCACTTTTAAGACTATATTATGCATCCCCAGTAGCCCCAGTCAACCAAATGTTAGACATTTTTCAAACTAAGGTGGTTTCCGGTCTTACCTATGGGGTGGAAGTAACTGCGCTTGCCCAGAGGGACAGAGCTGAAGTTCCCCAGAATTTCTTTTTCCAGGCTATTCTTGCGGCCCCTAGAGCAATGCCTTGCCCTATGCTAAGGCTCGAGTTGGGCATGCTCCCCATCTCCGCTCACCTCAACCTTAGATTCCTTTTTTTCTGGAAGCAATTGGTTAAAGAGGATTCTGGTATAGCGCATATGTGCTATAAGGAGCAAAAGGAGCATCAAGGGGCATTCCAGTACTCGTGGATGAGATATCTTAAAAAATTAGTAGTGGGCCTTGCCTTACCATTTGGTGAGGATGGGGTTCCAGTTGGGAGTCTCAGTAAGCGAGAGCTTAGAACAAGAGTTGAAGGATGGGCTCGACAAAAGGATGTAGATTTACTCCACAGATATAGCTCAGTGCATAGGTATTTAAAGGTTAAAACGATGTTCAGCTTAGAACCCTATTTCAGCCAAATACAATATCCCAGAGCTCGGAGACTAGCCACATCGGTGCGGTTTGATTTATTCGATACCGCTGAAGTAAGGGGAAGAAGAGAGCTAATTCCCAGGCGGGACAGGATTTGTAAGTGGTGCACAGATAGTGTAGAGTCTTTACCACATATGCTTTTCATATGCCCGCAATATGAAACATTAAGGGAGCAGTGGATTGGTGATCTCATTTCCCCTAGCATCCAAGACCTTGGAGATGCTTGCTGTACTATTAACCAATGCAGACATTCCGCGAGTTAAGCAGATTGCTATGTTCCTGATGGCGGTGCAGCAAAAGCGGAGAGTCCTTTAGGTTGTTGAAAGTCATTAGATGCAATTCTGTGTCAAAGGCACTAGCGAGAATTTACATGAGCTGGCGCTGGTTATTTTACTTTATTATTTGTATCTGATGTTTTAATTTGTACTTCGATGTTTGTCCTGGGGAATGAGTTGTCTTCCCCTATTTTATGATTTTATGATTATAACATTATTAAGTTTGTATACTGTGTTATTACTGATAATAGCAATTTGTTGATCAATAAACTTTAATCTAGTAAACATTGGGTAATTTCAGACGTGGAATTGCCACGTCCAACCACGCACCGGGATCCATTTTGGATTCCAGTGAGGAATCAGTCCAGCCGACCTTTAGATGTGCCAGCTGATTCCTAGAGGGGATCGGGGAGGGTCTGCGTGGCACGACGTGCGGCTGCACAGCCCCACCCCCTGCATGCCCCTGGCCTCCCACCCTCTGGGAGACTGGCGGGTGCAGCAGTCAATCCAGCTGCTGCGCCTGATCCTGCATCGGGGTCTGGGCCATGGTCTGGAATCAGTGGAGGTAACAGACATTACTTTCCACCGATTCCGGACCATGGTCCAGCTAACCACAGTTCTGGACCTCCGGGTGGCCAGAGGTCAATAGCTGTGGTCAATGTGTTTCCCGCCGGATATTCACCATGGTGAACATCTGGTGGAAGGCACTACAGACGTTACAGTACCGTGGCCACCACAGGGAGTTCACTGTGGTTGACCGTGGTATCATGGGTGATTTCAGGCGTTACAGGCACCTGAATCACCACAGTGGATCCCCAGTGGTGGTGAACCGACCAAGCCCCCCCTCCCCCATGGTACAGGAAGGCCCCAAACAGACATGATGGGAGTGGGACCATGGCAGGGAATTATACCAACAGACCACATCCTGGGGCAGTGCAACAGACGTGACACCGATTCTGGGCCATGGTCAAAACACCCAGAAGGCACCGGGGAGGGGTGGGAGGCAGTCATGGCCAAAAGAGGGCAAACGAAGCCAGAAGGGCCAAAAGGAAATACCCCCAGAAGGGAAACAGGAAGGGAGGGGGAGGAGGGTGATGAGCCGGTGAGGCATTACACACAACAGGCACAGAGAAAACAAGCTAACAGTGGAACACACAGCACAAACCCATGCCCGAGCGCATACTCACCCGCACGGGAAAAGAAGGGAAGGGGAACACAGCTGGATGGCCAACACACACAACACAATGGACAAAGGGGGGACCCAGGGTGAGGGAAGTAGGGGAGACCAGCACGGGGCCATGTCAGGACACAGGGAATGGCATCCAGAACCCCAAGAACAGCACAGGCAGCACGGGCAACCCCACAGCTACACAGGTAGCAGGGACAGAGCACAGGCACAGGGGGAGGCCACATGGACAGGGAGCAGCCTGGGAATGGTCCAGGAGGCAGACAGGGACCCCAAGCACCGGCGAGGGTGCAATGAACAGGATAGAGGCAAGCTGGAGCTGAAGAGCTGAGCAGGCGATCCAACCCCCCCACCTCCAGGAGGATGCCTGGAGGCGCAGTCCTGGGGCCCTAGAACCACATGGTCACAGAGTCAACCTGGGGGTGGGGGGCATGGGCACAGGAGGGATTGCGTCCGGACAATAAAGGGCAGCAGCACTCAGGGTGCTGGGAGCCGACGCGGAGAGCAAGCCACAGCCAGCTGCTGGAACCGAGCACACAGACAGGTCAGCCTACACACAGATCAGGGCAACAAGGACAACAGGCAGCCAACACAGATAGGTGGGAGGTGATGACAGCAGGAATGCAGCTGCTGCCTGCTCGCCCAGGCACAGGCTGGTCCATGCGCCAGGCCTCGTGCAGGGACTGCAGGTGTGCTCAATGGGGTTCCCCCTGCCTCCCCACCCCTGCCACCCTTCAGGAGCCAGGCCAGCCAGCCAAGGAGACCGGGCAGAGGTAACCCGCCCCCCCCGCCCGGTTGCCAGGTCGCGACCTGGGGGTAGGCCTACACAAGCACCAGCCTGTGACAGTTGTGGCTGCACCCTACCCAGGGCACTGTTCACCATGGATCTGGGAGGGTTGGGCACCTATGGGATGCACCTAGCCGCCTGCACAGAGTGGTACCGCTCGCACACTGACCTATTGCTCATCCTGACCGCTGAGGATCAAAATTCCTATTTCAGGAGAGAGAGGAATCCAGAGAGTGTTTGGTTTCTGTCTTGGTCCCGAGTGACAGAGGTGGAGACAAAGTAGTTCAAATATCTTTTATTGGACCAATTATTGTTTCCACCAACAATAATTGGTCCAAGATATCATTTCGACTCCTTTGTCTCCACCAGGAAAGAGAAGGAGAGAGACTGAATTTGTGCCTCATGCACCTCTTTCCTGGATACCGCACAGAAAAATCATTTGAGAGAACAATGAGGAGATGATGGCACAACAAGGAATTAAGTGGAACGTTAAGTAGGCGTGCAGCTTTTGTCCCTTATGCACTTGTAATTTTGGGAAGTGTGTGCAGTCATATCGTGTATGAAAGCGTGTAACTTTTTCGCTGAAGTCTAGAACTTATTGATCAAGGGGGTAGGGCTTGTCCCTCTTTGGATGTTTAAACTTTGGGATACACACATACAGACAGAGCATACCATCTCTCATGTGCACCCTTCTGTCCAAATCTATATCCTTCTCTATTCTGGAGGGACCCAGGGGTAACAGTGGCTCAGCTGCTGGTGGTGCATGGAAAGAGAGTCTCGGGAGTCTACCTTCAGCAGCAGCACGTGAGCACTGAGCAAGCTTCAGCAGTGTCCACCATCAGGCTTCCTCCTGAAGCTTGTGCAGGCATCTCGAGGTGCAGCTGATTCAGAGCATCTGAAGGAAGCAGCTACTTGAACACTTGCACTTGGCTTGCAGTCACCACCTTGAAATGCAGGACACAGCCTGCCTTTGACAGGATTTGTCCTCTAAGTTGGGGCAGTTCCGACAGAGGTAGAATGGTCGGGAGGTATGAGTTAAGGGTGGTTATTTAATTAATTTATTTATTTATTTTATTTATTTAATATATTTATATCCCACCCCTCCTGCAAACAGCTCGGGGCAGCTAACAACTTTTAATTAAAACAATTTTTAAAATATTAAAACAATCATAAAAAACCTTACTAAAACAGGGAGGACAAAAATTTACCAAAAAAATAATATACTGTGTCAATGCGTGCATGTATGGATACATAGCTATTTCTGCTCCGATGATTTACTATTCACAGTTGGAGGTAACTGCCAAAGCACACTCTTAGGCACAGTGTTACTGTTCTTTACGGTTGCTCTTGTGCATAGACAAGACTAAGGGCGCTTTCCCACATTACAGAATGTGCACTCTTTGTCTTCACAAAAACAGTGAGAGGCAAATGCTGCATGGCTTTTCTCATTTGGGAAAACAAAGTCGCGCGGCTTTGTCGCTGACCATGGGGAAGTTGCAGAGCTCAGTTTTCCAGCTCTGCATCCTCCCCATGTTCAGCACCAAAGCTGTGTGACTTTGTTTTCCCGCATGACAAAAGCTGCGCAGCATTTGCCCCTCTCTGTTTTCTGCAGAGGCAAACAGTGCACATTTTGTAATGTGGGAAAGCACACCTAGGACTATTTGACTACACTTAAATATTTTAATTCCCCATTGAATGGAGTATCTCACACTGCTTATCTTTCTCCCATCACACAATAAGAATACCTGAATCACATTCTGGCAGCTTATAATTGCTACGTTAACAGCAAGGGATGATCTAAAGATGAACTCAGATCCCTTGAGAACTGGATCCTAAGATACTCAAAATGATAGTTCTGACCTCCCTAGCAAATATATATATATATATATATATATATATATATATATATATATATATATATATATATATATATATATGAGGACTGAGACAAACAGGTGGCTTTTTTTCTTTTACTGCATGCTGTAAGAGTTCAGACTTCTGAGGTACTGAGCATCTTCCACTCAGATTAATAGTCTATAAGGGTTAACATAGCAGGTGCTTAGCTGCCAACAGAATGAGGCCTTGAATTAATGATTCATGAAGTAGAACAGGTATAACAGGGAAGCCTTTTCCAGGAACAGCAAAATGCTTATAGTTCATTGTTTTTTTTTAGGGTTTTCCATTGGCAACTAACCCAATACAAATTGCCATTTAATAAACAGTCCTGAATAGTCATCAGATGTGGTTTGGGCTGCTGGGATATTCAGCCATGATAAGTGCAAAGTAATGCACATGAGGGAGGGAGGGTAATCTTTATTATATACAAACACAACATCAGATTCTAAAGTAACATCCCGCTCAGAAGGACATTTTAGAGTCACCTTGATTCATTCACTGAAAATATCACCTTGATGCACAACAAGGGCAAAAAAAGACAATGTCAACTATTAGGAAATAAAATGAATAATAGCAGAAGACCACCGTATAAATTCTATTTGTGTCCACATATCTGAAATGCCACCTTCGCCTCTGAGGTCAGCTGTGAGCACCCTCTTGCATATGCCATGTACTAAATTCATGCAGCAAAGGGCATGCAGAAGGGCACTCTCAATGACTGCCCCATGACTGTGGAACTCTGTTCCCTTAGATGTTCATTTAATCTCAAGCCTGCTCATCTTCTGGAGACAATGGGCGAAAACAGGTGTTTTGGTAGTGAGGCACCTCCCCGGAGGGCAAACCATTGCATCCACAACAAACTCTGGTTGGCAGGGAGGTCTGTTAACATGAGCAGCCCTCCCCCAGTAATCCAGGAATGGGGGCTGCTGTCACAGGTCCCTACATGCCCTGGGTCAGCCTGAAGAGCTGTCCACATGGTACAGGACTTCCAGGCCCCTGCTGCTCAGATCAGGCCCCCAGGAAGAGCTGCCACCAATCAGCTGATGGGGCCCAGAGACATGCTGACACCTGGACAGAGGGGGCATACCAAACAGTTGATGATGAGTGCTCTTCGAGGAGAGCCCATTTTCAGCTGTTTGGTGTTCACTCTCGGGCCAGGTGAAGGTCCACCTCTGGGACATCAGCTGTTTGGTGGGGCCTGGAGGAGCACACACACACCCTAGCACCACTGAACAGCTGATAAGGGGGCCTTGAGGAGTGCACAACTCACTCTGGCTCCACTGAACAGCTGATTGGAGGGCCTGGAGAAGTGCACACACCCCAGCCCTGATCGGGGGCTGTTCAGTGGGGCCAGTGTGTGCATGCTTCTCCAGCCTCCCCACCCTCCCCATCAGCTTTTCAGCAGGGCTGGAATGAGTGCATCTCCTCCAGGTCTGATCCACTGACTTTGCCTCACAACAGGGGAGGACCATTACCCTGGTTTAGCCCAAGTGGCCAGGCCTTAGCCCAGGTTGCATCTCTGACCACTGCCACCTGACACATCCCATAGCAACTGGAAGCCCACCCCAGGGTGGTAGGAAATGAACATTGGGTGGTGACCGACAGATGTGCAGATGAGTCTGGGATAAGATAGGCTATCACGGGCTAATGTCATGTCTGTTTTCACCCATTGTAAGACTTTCTAGCTGCAGTTTTTGATTCAGTAGATAGAAAAATTCTTTTGAATAAGTTGTCATTAATGGGTATTGATCCCCTGCTTTTGAAACTATTGGAAGCATATCATGGAAATACTTGGGCTTCGGTACATTGGGGATTGGAAAGAGAATTAACCCCTATGTTTGGGTGATTTCAGACGTTACGGGGCCCGTTGGTCCCGTACTGAAATCACCCCATTCATTCCCCGCCAGGGTCACCCCATCACGCCGTAACAGATGTGCTGGGGGGATCCCGGTGGGGAATTTGGGAGGGGGTGGGGCCGCTAGGCGCAATGTGCAGCCGCATGGCCCCGCCCCCTCCATGCTCCCACCACCCGCCCTCCGGGCAGCCAAACAGACATTCGAGACACATTGACCACAGGTGGGTATTCACCGTGGTTCACTGTGATCTCGTAATGTCTGAAAATACCCTTTGTTACAAAACAAGGGGTAAGGCAGAGATGTATCTTGGCCTCGCTTCTGTTTAATTTGTACATAAATGGAATTATTGAGGATATGCTGGAAAAGAACTTCTACCCTCTTTCCATTTTGGCTACAACGGTGCCCATTTTGGGATATGGAGATGATGCAGTGATTCTTTCTCAAACCCCAATTGGCCTCCAAAGGGCCATTTCAAGATTTGAATACCTCTGTGCAGAAAAACGATCGCACATTAACTATTGAAAAACTAAAATTATGGCATGGGGCCATGGGGTTAATTGTCATACGTGGTGGTTGGGTGGTACATGGCTCGAAAAGGTGAAGAGCTATAAATATCTTGGCCTCTGGCAATCCTCAGATAATAAGTTGAATTACCATCAAAAATCCATTAAAACGAAGGCTCTTTAATCAGCTGGGGCAATTAAGAAATTGCATGTTTCATTAGCAAGGAGGTCAGTTCAAACTCCTCTGAAGGCCTATCAGGTAGTTAATGCCCAATTGCTGTATGGGTCAGCGGTTTGGGGTATATCAGCTAAAGAGGATATAGAGGTCCCCAGGAACATGTTTTTGCTTTCTGTTTTGGGAGCCTCATTTTCATTCCCAGCACTCATATTAAGGGTGGAGAGGGAGACAGGAGTAGATTCTCTGATATCTAAAATTTCTATTATAATTTTAAATTATTGGTTTAGGACGTTAATATAATCACCACTGTTATTTCCCAAGATGTGTCTGACAGAGGACCAAGAGTTTAGAAAGGTTAGGTAATCCCCTTGGTTATCTTATGTTGATTATACCTTGAGGAAGGTATGTTTGGGTAATTTTATTGATAGTGATCTCAAAATTTTTCCATGGGAGGATAGATCTTTATTGGCACAATGTGTGATAGATATAGCCAGACAAAATGATTTTGCATCAGCTCATGCTTCATGTATAACTCCGTTTTATATTTTGATTAAACATATTTGGGGTCTGGAAGGATATCTTAAGACGGACTTAAAATTGAAAATGCATCTGGCTTTAACCAGACATCACTATGAACAGATGCCGTCTGCATTAATAGAAGACTGCTGGCTCAATATCCCTAGAAATGTAAGATTCTGCCCAAAGTGCCAGGACAGAATCAAGGACACTATCCATTATATTTTTTAAATGTCCATTGTTTGATGGGATTAGATTAGAGCTCTTACTACCCTTACCATAAAAAAAACGAATGCATTTTCCAAGCGTGAAAAAGTATTTGGATTTTTCAACAGAGGGCTTTTTTTACTCGTTTAGCTTTATTTGCCTTGCAAGCTGAGGAAATTTGTAATACATTTGTTTCTGCTGCCAAATGCCAGTTATTGCATTCTAAAGATTAAAGAGTAAATATTGCTTGAACAGGAAGTATACAGGGTTTTTATTTGCTGTATTATATTTAGCTTACATTTCCTATTGTTAGTGCTTCAGAACCTCTAGTTATAGTGGTTTAAATTTTATACTGGCATTCTTCCATATAAGTTATTTTAATATGGACTCTGTTAGTTATGTTTGGATTTAATATAATAATGGAAAATTATCCCACAAGTGTTTGTTTCCCAAGTAATGGTTTTTGTGTAGTATGTTATTTAATAATATAATGGCTTTTTACATTTAGGCAGTAAGCAAAGATATAAAATACCTTTATTAATTTTGATGATACTCTTTGTAAAATATTTATTATAATTGGATTTATTCCAAAGAAGATACTGGTTACTGGTATGTTCTGATATGTTTTTTCCTAATTGTCTTTGTTCTTGTCCAATGTAGATATTGCTAATTTTCTTTGTTCAATTGTCTTTGTTCTTGTCCACCTCTGCCATGCCATACCATTCCCAGCTGAGCCCCACTCTTGCCTCCCAATTCCTGATTAGCTACCAGTCTTAAGGCCTGCTGGATGCCACAGGAAGTTGGGCAGAGCAACTGCTCCTTTCCCCTTTCTGTGTGCATTCTGTTTTATAGTTGCATGTGTTCCAATCCTGTTTCTAGCCCCTTGTGCTCTCCCCTTATTGATCTAGTTGTGTTCCCTAGCCTTGATCCTTTGTACTTCTTTAGCTTCCGAGGTCCCTGTTTCCCCCTGCTTCAGGACCTTGTACCCCTCCAGCCTCCTTGTTCCGCCTTGCTTCCAGACCTCTTGTTCCCCCACCGTGCCTACCTACATCCTTCCTCCCTATCTGTCTGGTTCCTAGTCCCTTGTGCTCTCCCCTTATTGTCCTAGTTGTATTCCCTAGTCATGATCATTTGTACTCCTTTACCTTCCAGGTTCCAGGTTCCGCCTTGCTTCCAGACCTTTTGTTCCCCCAGCTTATGTTCCTCGAATCCTTGTTCTATGTTCCTTCCAGGAGTTCAGTGAGGAGCTGTATGCTCTTTGAGACTGGCAAGGCCAGTTCTCTGTGATGCGCTTCACTCTCCCCTGTCATTACCCAGCTCTAGCTCCCAGGTTGCCCTCTCAAGTTCAGTCCTCGTCTTCATCCTCCCTGTGCCCTGACTCTCATTCCCCTGACAGATAGAGTCTGGAACAGCTGATGAAGAGTCTGTGAGAAGCATCTGTAATCAGCTGTTTCCAATCAGCTGTCCCCAATCAGTTGTTTGGAGGGCTGGATGAACGCTCCTCATCAGCTGTTTGGCAGCAGCTCTTCCAGAGGCTTGATCCTGCTGAGCAGTATTGCCCTGGGAGGCCTGTTCTGGGGTCAACCTGGGGCATGGAGGGACCTTTGACATCAGCCCCCATGCCTAGGTTATGAGGGAAGGGCTGCCAGTGTGAACAGCCCTCCCCACCAACCTGAGGAGTGGCAGCTGCAGTGGTCGGCCCTGAGGTGGGACAGGGAGTCACATAAGTGCTGTCACATCTGTTTTTACTCATTGTTTGAGTACTCAAAGGGCTGCTCAGAAATGTGGATGATACCTAGGCTAGACAGACCATTCGTCTGGCCCAGTATGGTAGTTCTTACTGTTGGGGGGGGGGGGGTATAGAGGATGAAGACTTGATGTAAAGTCTTATGTCATTAATGGCAAATTACTATTATGTCAAGAACCCCGGGTATGGGGTGTGTGGGATGTAGGTGGACAAAGGGAATCCGGGTACAGGGCTGGGACCAGCAAGGAGAAAGCAGGGGAGAAGGCCAAGAACAGGAACTAGGAACCAGACAGAGAGAAAGGGAATCAGATCAAAAGCCAGAGCAAGTAACCCAGGGGACAAGGCTAGACACAGGGAATGAGAGCCACAAGGTAGCAAATAGGGAGCAGTTAGGCAAAAGGGTGAAAGGAAAATGGAGGGGTCTGGAGGCCAGCAAGGAAACTAAGAACAAAGGCAGGCCATTCTCCAAGGTCACGGAGAGGAAAACCCCTCATACAGCTACAGTCTCAGGGAGAGAATTCCACTCATCATCCAAGTTTTCTAGGGAAAAGGGAAGCACATCAAGGCGTACAAGGAACCAGAACCAAGGAACAAGAAATTAAAGAAGCCAGAGGGGAGGCCGGGGCATGAAATCAGGGAATACAGGGCCAGGACCACAAGGAAAGGTGCAAGAACAAGAATTTAGGCACAAGGGGGGGGGGCGCTATATGGGCTAGATCAAGGGGTCTAGGCAACAAGAAAGCAAGGAACCAGTAGACAAAAGGGGAGTCCAGGCATCGAGAACCAAGGGGGCATCATGGACACAGCAAGGAGTGAAGCGGAAGGGAGAAAGCAGCAGGAAAGGAGTTGGAATTGCTCTGCCCAACTTCCTGCTGGTACAAGCATGCCTTTAAAGCTAGCTGGTACCGAATCAGAAAGTTGGGAGGTTGGGCTGGAGTACAGGGGAAACACCTTGGAAGGGTGTGGTTGAGGCAAGGGCTGGTGAAACACTGAAGGAATAATTGGAAAGACAAACAGGGCTGAGATGGCCTAGGAAGTGACATCAGAGGTTGGGGAAATGCCCTAGAACACCCCTCCCCCCCCAAGACCCACAGGATGTTAAAAATTGTACTTGATCTCATTTTGCTGCATATCTAAGTAGAGCTGAAACTTGAGTTCAACTTTTTTTCATTATCACCGAGAATTGTGGTTCTCATTTCATTTTAAACAAGAAATTATAACCGAGAAAATTGTCGTCTCTCAACAATTCTGTCGAATTTTTTTTCTTTAATTACCCTTTACCAGAATTTCATTTATCAATGGATTTCCGGTTATCGAGTTACCATTTACCAGGTTGGTGGTTACCATTTTCCAGATTGTTGTTTACCAGGTTGCCTGAGCCAGATCCAATAACCAATAAACCAATAACCAATAAACACCAATAACCAAATAACAAATAACCAAATAATCAATAAACCAAAAACCAATAACAAAAAACCAATAACCAATAAACATGGTAATAAACCAACAAACAATAACCAATAAAAAAAAAAAAGCCAATAACCAATAAACATGGTAACAAACCAATAACCAACATGGTAACAAATAAACCAATAACCAATAAATACAGTAAATGGCAAATCACAGTAACCAGTAAAGATGGCACACGGTAAATTGCAACAATGATACAACCGATAAATGGCAAAAATCCACAGTAACAAAAAAAAAACAGTAAACGATAAACGGTAAATTGCGGTAACTGATAAATTGAGTTTCATCCTAGATCTTGATTGGGGTTCGAAAAAGCTGAAAAATCTCGGCAGCAATTCTTGTTTCCCATTAAATGATTCTTGTTTCAGCACTAATATCTAGACAATACATGACCTTCTCAGTAAAACATTCCCAGTAGATACACTGCAATAACTGAGCACAAAAAAGTCTGCCAGTGTATTTTAAATGTTCTTGATTTTAAGGAAGGAAATTTATAACAGTATCATCTGAAAACACTCTTGACAAGAAAAGAAATATTTTATATTCTCCAAGTGACATTGGAAAATATGACACTTTCGCACCATTAGTAACAGCTGGATATTTTCCCCCATGGCTTCATTTCCACCTGCAGTCGTGATCAGTTTTAGCAGCATGTAGAAACTGCAAGGTCTATTAGTAAGAGAGTTCTCTATCCCTCCCACTGGGGTTCAGAGTTCATTTTCTGGTCATATATATTTTCTGCAGTTTTAGAAATAAAAGTTAATGGATGCATCTAATAACAGGGACCAGAGTTTTAGTTGATTTATTTTCAGTTGCTCTGAGAACTTCCTTGCAATTTGTGTAGTAATGACTTCATCTGTCAGTACCACACTAGCATTTTAGGAGGAGTCACTTAACTTTAGAAAGCAACAGGCTATGCGTCTGCTAAATTCTAAAGCACTACAGTCTTCTAAAGAAATAAAGAGAGATCAGTGTGATCCAAATGCTATTTTTCTTGCATAGTATGTCTTCAAACCAAGATCATTTAAACTATTTTTGCAGTGCTTTTATTTACACAAACTATGTAGCAGCTTGCAAATATTTGTAGATAACACAAGGATTCTTGGTCTTGTACAATACTTTCCCATTTCTAAGAGTATTTTTTTTAGGCATATGTGGGGAGTGGGGAGGTATTTTTTAAGAGTGTTGCATAAATGTTCTGATATTATTTCTGTAGCTATTTGTATTTTCAAACACTGCCATCTGCTTCAGTCCAAGCAGATCTCTCAAATAGAAAAGTAATCCACCATTTTAAAATTAAATCTGCCAGATGATTACAAGTCTGTTTCCTTTATAAAATGTGTACTAGCTTCTTACTAGCATTGTTGTGTTCTAAGACCCAAAGATCTGGGTAGGGAATGATACACAGTCCAGTTGACTTTCAATGTCAGGCAAGACTAACAATCCATGTAGTCCTATATTCGTCTTCCAAAAATGGCCAGCACCTGGTGTTTCAGACGAAGATGGGATCAGGGACAGGAAACTGACAGATGAATAAAAGTTTGTGAATATGAAACACTTTTAGTTTATATCCTGGAGCATGAGATTTGATTAACATTAACAGATGACTTACATAGCTAAAATTTTATTATTAAACATAAAACTACCCAACTCTAATTTTCAGCTGCAAAATTTATCTCTTCAGGAGATCACAGATCAGTGGATTCTAGAGATTTATATAGGGAAGCTTTTCCATCTGCTTTTTGAACAAGGTACTGTCCTTGAATGTTATTTATAGCACTTGAAAATTTGGCTGTTAAGTGCCAGGTTTTTTGGTTTTTTTAAGTTTTCAAAAGTTTATTTTGCAATTTCAGTTTCCTTGTACATTCATTTATACAACAAATAAGATAACCAAAGAACAACAACATCATCTTAGGTACAGATGTCAACATTGTCCCAACTAGCTGTATCCTCTTTGAAGACTTCTCTCTTTGATAAGGCCCTTTTCCGCCTCCTCCTAACCCCTCATTTGTTTCATTTGGAATCGAAGAGCGCCCTGTATCCTTCTTTCTCCAGCTCCTGTCCTTCTAACCCCTCAATGATTGGGGCACAAGTCCTCTCGAAGTCTTGGGCTTTGTCCTGCAGACTATGATGTAGCTTCTCCATTGTAAACATATACCACAACCTGTTAACCCATTCTGCCATAGCTATCTCTTCAACTCCTTTTCAGTGTTTAGCAATTATATTTAATGCAGCTAAGAACATTACCTTACAAAACCCTTGGTAAGACTGTTTATTTCTTATTTCCAGGTATAGACCAAACAGTGCAAGCTCCGGTTTAAACGGGATTAACTCCCCCGCTACCATATTTACCATTTTCCACACCCTGCTCCAAAAGTCCTGCACCCTGCTGCAACCCCACCAACAGTGCCTGTAATCAGCTCTTTCCCCACATCCCCTCCAGCAAAGACCCTTCCCATTAGGTGTTCCATGACTGAGTCTTATTGGGGTCAGATAAAATCTTAGCACCAACTTAATCTGGGTTTCCTTCACCTCTAATGAGTACGCACATGTGTTCATGTGCTCCCAGATCTTTTTCTTTTCTTGTTCTCCTATTTCAATGTTTAGGTTTCTACTCCAATTCCTTAAGTATGCTATTGAGTTGTCATATAAGAGGTTCTTGAGTTCCTTATAAATCTTCCCTACTCTTCCTGCAGTTTTTGTCTGTTTGTAAAGTATTTCCTCTAGCTTGAAAGGTTCACTACTAAAGCTTTCTTTGTTTTGTGGACATGTCACAAAATGTTGTAGTTGTAGTATTGAAAGGGTTCCACAGTAACTTGAAATATTTCCTCCAATTTTTTGTGTGTCACAAACTTCCCCACTTTAAACAATTGCTGCATTCTTCTCATACCCTTTAATTTTAATATATTTCTCAAAGTAGGGGCTAGGCGCCGTTCTCTGGCTTGCATAGAATCTAATATTGTATATGGAGAGAAACCACCTGTCATTTTCAGCTTCTTTTGCATTTTTGCCCAATATTTTATGAGCGTGCCCACAAATGGGTGCTCACATCTATGTTCTCTCCTTATGGAGTCGCTGTCTACTACAAGGTCTTTCAAGGATTCCACCTGAAGTAGCTCTCTTTCAAGGCTCACCCATTCCGGGACTTCTGACTCGCTATACCATTCAGTTATCGCGTTCAGGGATGCCGCCATATGCTAAAGCTTTAAGTCTGGTAAATTGATCCCTTCCCTTTTCTGAGGTCGCCTCAGAGCTAATTTTTTTATTCTTGGCTTCTTCCCATTCCAAATGATTTCACTCAGCAATAGATCATACATCCTATAAAAGGAGTTTGGGACATGAATAGGTAAGGTCATAAATCTGTACAGAATCTTTGGTAATATGATCATCTTATACAGACTGACCTTTCCAAGCCAGGATACCATTAAGTTTTTCCATTGTTTAACCTCTTCTCTTAACTTCTGAATTAGTGGGATGAAATTGGTTACATATAGATCCTTTAAATTTTTGGTGATTGTGACTCCCAGATACTTGATTAC
>QEPC01008164.1:59841-73673 GCA_003113815.1 Sphenodon punctatus | reverse complement strand
GGGGGGGGGGGGCTGGGCTCTGGCAGTTCCCGTGTATCAAGGTTCCCCAGGAGAGCAACCAGCTCTTCTTTCTGCTTGCGTGCATAGCTGAGCCCCTTCTCCTTCCACAGTTCCACCAACTGGGACCTTTTTTTAGGCAGATGAGCCCAGCACTGCCAACCCGTTCCATTTCAGACCTCTTGTGTTTCTCTACTCTGAGGCCTCTATTACTCTAGAGTCTCTCTGAACAGCACCTGCTATCCCACGGCTGCCACCGCACCAGTATGTTATGGCCTCTGCGGATCTTCCCCTGCTCAGACCTAGGATGCTGGCACAGAATTGAGCTCCTGTCTGACCCTGCTGGTTGCTAGGGCTCAGACACTCATTTTATACAGGGGCTCATGGAGACAGACTCAGCTGCCTGCCCACCCACAGATCTGGAGACAAAATGTCAGGTCACTCTAGGGCCAGGATCCCCAGTGCTGCACACTCATGGGACGCCTGCCATTCTAGACTGGGGCCAGCTGCAGACCCCTTGCTTTTTCCCTTGACTTATCTCCCTTCTTTGGGTGGCACCTCCCTTGCTGGGCAAGTTCCTGGGGTGTTAATCCACATAGAGGATGATCCCTTTGGCCCCCTGGAGCAATAACTCAGCCCAGTCCCAGGTCAACTTAAATAGACACACTTTAGTAAGGGAAGGGAATGCCAGAGGACAGTCTAGGAATAGAGAAACCCAAGGCAGGTCACATGAGGCTTACGGTTCTCAGTCTCTGGGTGGGTGCTCCATGTTCTTCTCCTCGGCCTTCTCAGTTCATTCAGCAAAGAGTCCATTCCAGGGCTGAGTCAGCTCTCCCAAGCTGCATACCAGTCGTCTTCCAGCATGAGACCCCATCTGCCTCCCATTAGTTGACCCTGCTTCAATTGGCCAACAGTTCTCTCCGCCCAGGTCTAAACAAGGACCTATATTTCTCCAGCCACTACACATATCTGTTAGACCTTACAGTGTACTGCATTATTAATTTCTGTTATCCTTTGCACCCAGTTCCTAGAGATCATTCTAACCACTGTGTCTCCCTTTCTGTAACTGACCCCGTCAGCTCAATATTCAACATTTGTGTTACTGTGAACCCAGTTCCTTTGATATGTGTATTCCCTTCACCTGATAAGCTGTTTCCCACTATATCCTCTACCCATATGTTTACGATCTTGTTTCTTAGTTTGTCTCCTACACCAATATATAATTTTACAGCGGTTTTTAAATTTTTGGCACATCTCTCTCTCTACCTCCCTACCATCTTGTTCTAGCTACTCCCACCCATTCCATGCCCCCTCATGTAGACCTGCTCTACATTTGCAGTTTATATATTTCTACTGGCCACTCTACATGCCTGAGGAAGGGCCCCATGTGACCCAAAAGCTTGCTTAGTTCCAACAACAGTTGGTCCAATAAAAGATATCATTAGAGCCACTTTGTCTCCCTGTCACTTGGGACCAACACAGTGACCCACACACTATCTCTAGATGACAATACCCAAATGCAGATTAGGAGGGTAGAGTGATCCCTCCGTCCAGACAAAAGAGCTGTTTGACAGTAGAACAGACTGCTTAGGGAAGTGGTGGGCTCTCCGTTGCTGGAGGTTTTCAAATAGAGGGTGGACGGCCATCTGTAAGGGATGCTGTAGTTATGGATTTCCTGCATTGATCCGGGTCACTTTCAATTCTATGATTCTATGAAAAAGTCATTAACAAGTCAGACTCACTGGCTCCTGGGTGGGCTTTGCCCAGGTGTGTGGGTCACACAGGTACCAAGATACCAACCATCACAGATAGCAAGGTGTGCTGGCCCAAATAAATTTTAGGTAATTGAGGAACACCCCAAATTACAGCTGGCTCAGCTTTCCAATTGCGTTTGTGAATAATATGGCTTTATGCATTTGAATTAACACTTCCTCATGCAAAAGTGGATGGAAAGACCCTGGGTTGCAAAGGTGGATGCCTGTGGTGATTACAAGTGAGGGAACTAAAGCATATCTGCATTTGTTGTAAAACTGGACTCTAGGTTGGGGCCACAAGGTTTAGGCTAGACAGGTCTACTGGGCCTTTAAGGCAGCAAACTCAGTCTTCAACAGCAGCTACTGCTGTTTTGCTAATGTATGTTTGGCAGTGGAGAACAGTATCAGTGCTTTGAGAACCACACAGACCCAGCATGTAGGCAAAGACCAGATATATGATGGCAGAGAAGTAAATTATAGCTTGTGATGCTCATTGGGTCAAGAAACAGATCAGAGTCTTCTCTCACTTTGATTACTGCAACTTCTACATGAAAGCATTCTGCACAAGCTCCTGGTCTTCACCTTCAAGGATCTTCATGACCTTGCTCCCCCATCTGTCTCTGCTCTTGTATCCCACCACACACCTGCCTGGGAGCTTTGCTCCTCCTCTGCCTCCACCCTCACCTGCTCATGACCTCCTTGTTCCTCTAAACATCTTTGCCCCTTCTTTTTTGCTGCCCCTCGTGCCTCTCTGGATATGTTCTTTCTGCTCCCTCCCTCCCTCCTTAAATTCCCTCCTGAAAACCTACCTCTTTCATCAGACTTCCTCTATCCTGTCATGAGTGAAATTGCATCCTCTTTCCCCTCACTCAGAATCTAGTTCCTTGTTACTAAGTGAAGCACGTGCACCTGCAATTTCTCAACCTCGTGAATGTACTCTTGTCTCTCCCAACGTTCATCTCTCCCTCATCTCCCCCTCCCTTGTCGCTTAGATTAGAAACCCCCTGGGGGTAGGGACTTGTCTATAACTATTGATTGTACAGCACCAGGTACACCATTGGCACAATAATAATAATAATTAATAAACCCAGGGAAGAACCTATGTAACATGCCAGCTTGTCACTTTGAAATGACTAGTGTGACACACAGATGTCTGTACAAGAAGCCAACTGCAGCATGGAACATGAGGTCTTAGGAGAATCCCCCACCCCAAGACTCCCTGGCTTTATTAGAATAAAGATGGCTGTCAGTGAAGCATCAGTCCTTGGTGGGCAGGTTTGACTGCTGTAGGCAGGTTTGAGTGTCAGTCGTGTCCTAACTTTCTACATGCACCATAATACTCTGCTTCTTTGGAGAGATGGCTATGGATGGTGTCATTCAAGATGATAATATGGGTGGGCCATAGCTTTGGTGGTAAAGTACATGTGTTGCATATATAAAGTCCCAAGTTCAATTCCTGGCATTTCTAATTCAGGATCACGGATAGCATGACTGGGTGAGACCTCTGTCAGTGATCCTGGAGGGTGTCAGGGAATATGTCTGGGTGAAGCCTCTGCCGGAGACCCAGGAGAGCTGGATTTGAAACTCTGCTGTCATGTTGTGACAATACTGGGCTAAAATGGGCCGTTGGTCTGACTCAGGTAGCTCCATATAACACCAGAATTTGGCAATGAAGCAAAGTGTTTTCTTGTTGCTACAGGACCCCCATCAGAACACAAAAGGCCCAGATCTGATGTCCAAATTCCAGAGAAGAGGCAGAGATATGGTGCCTCCAACCCACCACTTTCTGTCAAACTGATTCAGAAATGTAAAGCCAGAAGGTATTCTGCTCTCTTCCCAGCAGAAGAGGATGTAACCCCATCAGGGAGCGTGGACTCCCAGGCCCACACTCATGGGCTCCAGTGCAGCCGTACTACCTGTCTCTGTTATAACTACGCCCTTGCAAGAAAGAACCATTAGGTCCAGCAACTCCTGTGCTGAACCAGTCACTGAAGCTGGGTCAGAGTATTTTTACAAAGGTGAATCCAGTCCAAGTGATGGGGAGGCCACACACCCTGTGGACAGGTCAATCACCCTCACTCTGGCCTTATCTGAATGTGCCCACGTTCAGTTCCCATCCATTGGATCTCCTCCTGCCTTTGGCACATCTACCCCCTGCACATACATAGGCACTGAACACAAGTAGGCCATTGTAGACTCTGATCAAGCCACCTCTTCCCCTTCTCTTTTGACACACCAAGTACCTACCTGGCTGGCTCACTTCCATTGTCGGTCTCCTGTGTCCCCAAAACAATCTCTGGCAGCACCTGGCACCAGCATAAGAGGACAGAAGATGAGTGAAACAGGCCTGGTCATTGTGGGCTGCAGGCAGATGTGCTCTGGTTCATTCTCAAACTTGTCTAGTCATGAGCACTAGAGTGATATGATTGCCACCTATAGCATCCTTGACAGATGATTCTCTGGCCTCTGTTTGAAAACTTCCAGTGAAGGAGAGCCCACCACCGCCCTAGGCAGTCTGTTCCACTGTTTAACAGCTCTTACCGTTAGAACGTTCTTCTTAATGTTTAGCTAAAATCTGCTTTCTTGTAATTTGAGCCTATTGGTTCTAGTCCCGGCCTCAGGAGCAACAAAGAACAAGTCTGTCTATGTGACATCCCTTTAGATATTTGAAGATGGCAATCATGTCTCCCCTTAGCCATCTCTTTTCAAGGCTAAACATACCCAGCTCCTTCAACCTTTCCTCATCAGACTTGGTTTCTAGACCCCTGACCATCTTTGTTGCTCTTCTCTGAACCCGTTCCAATTTGTCAATGTCTTTCTTTAATGTGGTGCCCAGAACTGGACACAGTACTCCAGATGAGGTCTGACCAGCACAGAATAGAGTGAAACGATAACTTCTCATAACCTGGACACGATGCTTCTGTTAATGCAGCCTAAAATTGCATTAGCCTTTTAACAGCTGTATCACACTCCCATTCAGCTCATGATCAACTAAAGTTCCAAAATCCTTGTCACATGTACTACTGCCCCTGATATCCTTCTTGACAAGTGGTTAAATATGGGTTAGATGATATTACCGTTAGGTGGCTTTACAGCTGGTTAGAAAACCATACCCAAAGAGTGTTCATAAATGGCTCCCCATCAACCTGTATCACCCATCCTGTACTTGTGCATTGGATTTTTCTTACCTAAATGCAGAACTTTACATTTATCTCTGTTAAATTTAATTTTGTTAGTTTTGACCCAGCTTTCCATCCTGTCAATGCCAGGGTTGGAGGGAAGGAGAAGTCCACAGGAGACAATAGCCAGAAGATCTCTTAAGGTATGACAGGACTTCTCAGGTTGTTAAGCAGCTAGCCCAATATAGGCAATGCTAGGGGAAGATGTGTAGTTTCCCAGCTTGCTAGAAACAGAGTGAATAGCAGGATACAATAGCACACCAATACAGCAGAAGGGAATAACCTAATTCCCAGACAAAGGGGAGCACTGTATTGTGGGGAAGCACCAGGCAGGGAAGGGTCCCATGGGTAACCCAGGAATAATCTCATGGTGCAAGGGGGTTCTACAGGGAATGCTAATGAGACACAAAAGGGAAACATGGGGGTGGGGAAAGACTAGATAACAAGGAATGCAAGGGGAAAGAACTTAAACACAGTGAGGAACACAACAGACTCTTACAAGAACAAACACAGAACAAGGGTAAATACTTGACTCACTGCACCTAAATCATCATCATCATCATCATCATCATCATCAGCCACCATCTTACACACCATGTATTAAGATTTATTAATCACCTGCAAAGGGCTGCCTCCTGGGCAGGTTTAAATAAGCCTCTGCTAATGCAAACAGCTGCAGCATGGCTTCAGTAACTACCATGAGTCATGATGATGGTGCATCTTAAAGGGGACATTCTGTCTCTTAAGACAAGTCTGGGAGTGCCTGTATCTGAGAGGCAAGATCATTTTGAATCTTGTTTGTGTCTTGGGAGCTATCCCTCCCAGTTTTGTGCCATCTGCAAATTTGATAAGCATTCCCTCTACTTCTTCATCCAAGTCATTAATAAAGATGTTGAACAGTACAGGGCCCAGGACCAAGCCCTGAGGCACCTCACTCTATACCTCCCTCCAGATTGATGGGGAGCCATTTATGAGCATTCTGGGTACGGTTCTTCATCTAGCTGTAAAGCCACCTAATGGTAGTATCATCTAGCCCATATTTAACCAGCTTGTCAAGAAGGATATCATGGGGGACTTTGTCAAATGCTTTGCTGAAATCAAGATATACTACGTTCACAGCATTCCCATGATCTACTAAACTAGGGCAGGCAGGCTCAGGGCAGGCTCCAGGCTCTGCTCCCCCAACAATGGGGAAGCAAGAGCAGCAATGGCAGCAGTGCAGTGTGGATACAAGGCAGGCTCCAGCTGGGGCAAACAGGTTCAGGACAGCCTCCAGGCTCTGCTCCCCGAGCATGGCATGGGTCAATGGCAGGGTAGCAGAGGCTGCAGTGGTGGCAGGCAATGTTGTGGCTTTTGGGCTCTAAACTCAGCAGAGTACAGCACTGGTGGATCTTGCTTCAGAGATCCCTGGGTGGGAAAGGAACCCTGTTCCTTCCCTCTGTCCCTTTGTTGCTTGAAGTGGCAAAGAGACAGCATGAAAGGGTGGCGTTTGTTTTCCCCACAGAGAACCACTGGGCCCATAGCAATTGCCTAATGTAGCCAAGCTGAGAGCTGCCACAAATGAATAACCTGGCAGGAACATAATTATAGTGGAAACAGGGGGGATACATCCCCCTAAACTTTCAGACCAGTGGGGATATGAATGCCCATATCCTCCCTCCCCAGCTCTTGAGCCTCAGAAATAGAGCTTCCAGGACTTAGTCAATACTTTCGCCTAGGTGTTGGTGGTCAGAATGGGCCATTGGGGGGCAAGGTATTGGGGGAACAGTTTTAATTTAATGATTTATTTTCCAAAACAAAAGGTTTTGGGTTGATGAGATGCCTCACTGGGACTTTAGAAAGAAGTAGGAAACACCCTCAGGGTAGATCTGTGTCTCTCCCTGCTGAAACACACAAAGGGAAAGTTTGCCTTCTTAACAATAGGACATTACAGGTAATCCTCCAACCACTGAAGTAGCCCTTCTCACATTGACTTAAATGGATAAAGGTCTGTTTCAAAGTGCTCCCGAGCACTACTGACAGCTGGCTTAGGGAGCACTTTCATACACTGTCTGAGCACTCTCCTGCTCCCAAGCACCAGGTTGAGAATCCCTCCACTTCCAGAGCCTTAAGCCTGGGTATAGGGGAAATAAGAGACCTGAATGAGGTTCAGCAATCAGCATAAGGGAGAGGTTCCCTACTTGGGCCTGCCACTTCCTTGTCTTCCTTTCTGTGGCCATGAAGGCTCCATTCTCAGGCCTCCAGAGAACACTGGTCCCTGACCAGGTCACACTGTGGCTACAGATAGGGCCAGTCCCTGTGAGTGTTACCAGGGCTTGTGTGTTTGGTTGCTAACTCTCTAGTGGCTGGAGCCAGGTGTCTGAATGTTTGTGTGTATCTCTGGTTGCTCTGACAACACTGAGCTGCCAGAGTTTGCCAGAGTCATGAGGTGATGAGGCCATGGCCTGGAGTCTGACTCAGAGCCAGCACAAATGAATGGCCTGATTATTTGGATCTGGGAAGAGCTACCTCCTTTCACTGAGTAACTGAGCTGCTCTCATCACTGCAACTGCACAGCACACTTGGAGAAAAGGGTTTATTGCAAGTTGGGTTACATTACAGGGCTCACTAGCCATAACATCTTGGATCCTCAGGCTGAAGGCACCCAGACATGTGAATAAGCTGGGAGCCTGAGGCCTCAGTAAAAAACCCAAATTGAAGGGACATGGTCTTCCTGTGAGAGCTGGAGATGGGCCAAGTATGACTAGTAGGAACAGCATGAGCACTCACAGCAGCAGGGGGAGCTTATCTCTAGAGGGAGAGGAGAGGTCCTTCTGCCCTCTGGGTCCAGAAGGAGAAGGTATCAGTGCACTAATGGGAGGGAGGAGGGGTCCTACAGCTAGGAAAGGATCAACAAAACCTGTGGGAGGGGCAGGAGGCTGTGGGGAGAAACCCCCATTGATGGTAGAGTTGAGTCAAGGAGTAGAGTAGAGGACACTCTACAAATCCCCCTCCCCCCTGTGGCTGGGAGCGGGGTCAGCTCAGTCCCACGGAGCTTCTGTGTCATCAGGGTGCCTCATTCAGACTGATGTGATGGAGTGGCCAGAGGTTGCTGGCTGCCTTGGGCTAGGCACAGTCCTATTTCTTCACTTTGGCATCATAGGTACCAGCATGCTTGTATGCAGACACATAACCGCTGGTGTCCACAATGTCTTCACGCCCGCCTTTGCCCTTGCCCTTTCCACTCTCATCAAAACGCTCCTTGTGCGAGCCCGTGTACTTGGATGTGTCTGTGAGTCTCTCCACTGCACCGCCAGCCTTGGCTTTCTGCCGGTGAGAAAATGGGATGGGGTCAGTCCTCTTCCATTCCACCACATCCTCTCCTCTGCATGTTACCCCCAGCTATCCCAGCTTCCACATCCTAATGCCTGCTACCACCCCTACTCCCACTCCTTTGCCCAATAGCCCCTGCTCACTAACCCACAGACCCCCCCCCACCTTTTCCCCATCCCATTGTGCCAGTTCTGCTGGCTGCACAACCACCCAGCGATGTGTTGTCCCAAGGCTTACTTTTCATTCCCATTGCCCACATGCTGCCACAAACACCTCTCTCCATTACTGCATTTGCCTCCCTGCCTAATTGCACTGCCCCCTGGCTCCCTGCTTCTTCTGAGAGGTTTTGCATATTTTCACTTGCCCATGCCTGAGGAACAGTTACTCACAGTGACGCCCACATTGGCAGGTTCCTTCCCAGCCACCAGCTGGCAGATGCATTCATACGCTTCCTCCTTACTCTTATCCTTAAATCTTTTTGGAGCCAGGTCCTCCAGGGCGTTCTTAAACTCCTCATAGGTAATGACTCTGGCTGTCTTCCCTCTGCAAGGCACAAGACTGGTCTGAACTTCTGTAAGAAGTCTGTGGATAGACACTGGTGCTGCACTGGAGCTGCTCCAGCATCAGGGCTGGAGTCAAGACAGGGGCTCGCAGAGAGAAAGAGAAGAGGCTGGGACTGGAGGCCACAAGTTTCCCTAGCAGCAGTTACTGAAGATTACAGGCTGCAGAGCACCTTAGATACTCACCCATGAAGAATATGCAGCTGCCACTTGGTGTCAGGACATACCACCAGCTCCAACGATCCCCGGCGGGGCGCCCTCCGATCCACAGGAGAAGGGGAGGAGTGACAGCCCTGTTGCTAGGCGCCAGGATGCTGCAGCACCACAATGCTGGAGAAACCGGAAGTGTGATGGTGTTTGGCATGCATGGGCGGAGCCCTGGAACCAGGAGGAACTTTCCAGGGTGGGACCCTTAGGCCTAGCTATAAATACTGCCAGTGGGTCGGCATGGTCCTGATGGTGATCTTGGGGGAGACTGCCCCCTGTGTGTGATTCAGTCTTCTAGGATACTGAAAGCCAAGTACAAAGTGTGTGTGACCACGTGAGTGTAAGTGTGAGTGACTGGGTGACTGAGAGTGGCAAACTAGGGAAGTGTGAGTGACTGAGTGACTGGGTGGTGTGGGGGTGCATAAGGGCGGATATTGAAGGGAAGGGTTGACCTTGTACTAACACTCCTCCTTCTCCAGCACCAAATAGGGATTCCCTGTGTGATTCGTGCATGCCCCCTTTATACTTTCCTGGGGCCCCTGCCTTTCCCCCCACTGGTGGCTATTGGTGTGATTGAGTGTTCCCTTTCCCCAGTGCATATGTATCAGAGCGAGTGCATACCTGGAGCAGATTGTGTGCCCCGGTTGGGGCAGAGCACCCCCTCTCTTCCTCCCCTATGATGATCTGGGTTGCTTCCGTATAGAAGGAAAGGCCTTGTAAGATCCTGAGGGACTGTTTCCCACCCAGGCCACCTCTGCCAAAGGAACAGGGGTGGTGTTCCCTTTGACCTGAGACCCTTGTTACCTTGCAAGTTCATCCTCTCCCCCCCCCCACCTCCATGACACTTGGGGGGAAGCCAGGCATCTACTGTACATAATAATTTTGGTCAGGAAGTGAAGTCATCCTATAGCCAACTGCAGATGTGTGCTGCAGATGTGTGCTGGGGTCTGGCCAGCAGGGTTGGCCTTATAAATTGTGGGGCCCAGGGTGAAGACAAAATGCGGGGCCCCCTTGAGCCCTCACACTTCCCTTGACCCCACCCACTTCTCAGCCCCACCCACTTTCCTGTTGACAGTTACAGAGAATTGCCATATACGTTATTTTTAACCCATCAGTACTACATGCACACAAGGAGAGGGACCGATCTATGGTCTGGATCCTCCTTCTCTTGAGCATAGTCCTTACACGCACACCCCTCAAAACACAGATGTTCAATTCAAACATAGATCCAGCTCAGCTGGTCAAACATCATTTCAAGCCCCCTACATGGCCACAGACAGCACAGCCCATGGAAGCTGGGGTGAGGAACCTCAAGCATGGGGCCAAGCACAGCCCTCAGCAAGATTTTATGTGGCCCCTATTCCAGTTCCTGGATTAGGACCTGGATGTCAGACCCCAAACACAGAAAAAGCAAGCTTAGGGGAAGTGAGCAGAGAAGGCATGCACACAAGGAGAGCTGGAAGCCAAGTCCTCTGAACAGATCCATGGTCTGGACCCTCCTTCTCTTGAACATGTATCGCTTACACACACCCAACACAAAGTTCAGTTCAAACATAGATCTCATCCAGCTGGAGTTCATCTCCTTCCCAAACCCTCCCCATGGCCCCAATCCCTCTGCTCCCAAGCCCATGGTTCCAGTCCTGGTTGGCACCTAACCACCAGTCCCCATCCCCCAGATAGCCTCCCAGTAGCAGCCCCTTCTCCCAAAATACTCCAGATGGCCAGCAACCCCTTCCCTCAAACCCCTACCCCATTATGGCTCTCAGCAACCTCTTCACTCACACCCCACATCCCCATCATGGCCCCTAGGCCTGGCCCCAGCCACCTGCAGCCCCTTCCCCCAAATTCCTCCCCCCCCCAAAAAAAAAGCCCAGCAGGGAGGAGAGAGCCTCACTGACAGAGCACAGTCAGTGGGCCTTCACTTCTAGGCACTAGGCAGTAGGTGTGTGCAGACCCAGTGCCGTGAAGGAGGAGAGAAGAGGCAGGAGGCTGTTGTTGCTGTCTCACTGCTGAGACTCAGGCAGGGGCACTGTGGTGGGTGAAGTGGGGTCCCGGGACCCTCCCTCCCTGGGCTTTGCAGCCGGCTGAGACTGGAGTCACTCCACCTCCTCCTCGCGTCATGAGCCTCTTGACAGGGGCAGGGCAGCAGTCCCAGCGCCACAGGAAAATGAGGGAGCATTTTGGTGGGCAACTTCACGCATGCGCCCCATCATCATGTTGGGCCAGCTGCCATGGCCAGAGAAGCAGCCAGTACCAGTGGCAGGGCTGCACCTGCACTGAAAGGGGGTGGGGCAGGGCAGGCAGTGAAGTGAAGCCTCCCCTCCCTTCAAGCTAGCCAATTAGCTTCTGCTGAGGAGGAGACTCAGCCCCAGTGGCTGCCAGCCATAGTGAGTGGACTGAACTGTCATCCACCCGACCATTCACAACCTGGTCCCCATAGCTGCTGTGGCAGCAGGACACGGAGGGTGTGTGTGTGCTGTGGTGGAGCCATGGGGCCATTAGTGTGCACAGTGAGACTGTAGTGTGGTGGGTGGAGGGGAGAACAAGCGGCGGCTCCCCTCAGCAACAGCAGAACTTAAGACTAAGCAGATTGGCAGGCAGTGCAGGGCCCTCCCAGGGAGCAGAGCTTGGGGCAGCTGTCCTGGTCGCCCCGTGGTAAGGCTGGTCCTGCTGGCCAGGATAGGGGTCCTAAGGAAAGTGCCTTAGGGTCTTAATCAGGGAAGCAGCTGCACAGCGTCCCGTGGCAGTACATGGAGGTCTCATCCAGTCACCAACAACAGCCAGGCATCAGGTGAGCACCAAGACTGCAGGGCCTGGATTGGATGAAAAGGAGAGGTAGAACTGGGTGTTATCAGCGTACTGATGACACTTTACCTCAAACCTCCAAATGACCTCACCCAGTGGCTAACCTGCCCATCTACATTGATGGACTCACCATCCATCCTGTTCTCCAAGCCCGTAGCTTGGGCTTCATCTTTGATACACACCTCTCTTTTAAACTTTACATTGACTCTGTGGCCAAATCCTGCCGCTTCGCTCTCCTTAACATTGCTTGGATCTGCCCCTTTCGCTCTACCTCCTCGGCCAAAACCCTTGTTCTGTTATCTCTTGTCTTGATTACTGCAACCTCCTCCTTGCTGGCCTCCCTCGCTCTCACCTCTCCCCCCTTATCGCAATCCAAAACTCCGTTGCCAAGGTCATTCACTCTGCCCGTTGCTTCGACCATGTGCAGCCTCTCCTCTCCCTTCACTGGCTTCCCATTCCTGAACGTATCCTATTTAAACTCCTGGTTTTCACATTCAAAACACTCCACAACCAAGCTCCCCCTTACCTCTTGGACCTAATCTTCCTACGCACTCCTGCACGCGCTCTCCGCTCTTCCTCTGTTCCCTCCCTCACTCTCAATCATTTCTCCTGCTCACCTAACCACCTTTGACCCTTCTCCCTCGCTGCCCCCCATGCCTGGAACTCCCTCCCTACCCACATCCGCCTTGCTCCCTCCCTCCGCTCCTTCAAATCCCTCCTCAAGACCCACTTTTTCCTCACCGCCTTTCCCAATGCCTGCTAGTCGTTCCCCGTATACTTACTGTCTGCCCTTCTCTGCAGACTGCTGCAACCAATCTGATTGTAACCAAGCCAAGCACACGCACCTGAAACTTCACATCCGCTTGAATGTTGTTTGTCTTCTCCCCTGTCTCTCCCACGGTCCTCTCTCCCTGTCTCCCCCTCCTTGTCTTTTAGATTGTAAGCCACAGGCAGGGGCTACGTCTATTTCTATGTTTCTGTACAGCACCAAGTACATGACTGGCACTATATAAATGTTTATAATAATAATAATAATAATAATAATAAATAATAAATAATAATAACCCTGCGGGACCCCATAGGGGAGGTCCCAAGAGGATGACAAACAATCACCAATCACCACTCTCTGTGACCTCCCCGACAGGAAGGAGTGGAACCACTTAAGAGTGTCCCTGCACACACCCAGCAGGTCCTGCAGTTGTGTCAACAACACCTCATGATCAGCTGTATCAAAGGACACTGAAAGATCTAACATGATCAACAGGGTACAGTTTCCCTTGTCAATCTCAAGGCTCAGGTCATCAACCAAGACCACAAGTGCAATCTCCGTGCCAGACCCAGCATGAAAGCTTGACTGAAACTGGTCCAGGAATCTGACGAAATTGAGATGAGCCTGGAGTGAAATGGGTGAAATGGAACAGGATTCCACCCCCCCAGACTGTATGAGCTTGTCCCTGGGCAGTTGCTAACTAGGGTTGCCACCTAATGCAATTTGACCCTGAGACTCCCATAGGCTAAAATGGGAGTTGCAGGGTCAAATTGTGAAAGGTGGCAACCGTATTGCTAACGGGGGGGGAGGGATGGGCTTATTGACAGCTCCTTGCCACAGAGGAAGCCTTGATGAGCTGGAGACAGAGTACTTTGAATTCGGCTAACTTCTGTTTGTGACAGTATGAAACATGTGAGCCACATAGCCCCTTCTTCAGGGCAGGATACAGGTATTTTATATAAAATTTATTTATTTATATAAAATTTATATCCCGCCTCTCCTGTCCAGAGGGCAGCCCGGGGCGGCGAACAACAGTATAAAAACAATAAAACAATTTAAAACCATTAAAAGTATACAATACAGGGGAACAAAAACCATCCCCCCCCCCACCCCTACCCCTCGCCAAAGGCCTGGCAGAACAGCCAGGTCTTACATAAACGCTGAAATGACAGGAGAGTGGGAGCTAGCCGAGCCTCCTCCAGGAGTGAGTTCCACAGCACAGGGGCAGCCACCGAAAAAGATCTAACAT
>QEPC01008164.1:24914-59741 GCA_003113815.1 Sphenodon punctatus | reverse complement strand
GATCTTATCTACAAAGTACTCGATAAACTGGTCACAGCGGTCACTGGATTGCTCCAGGTCCAGGTGGAGGCAGGCAGGACTGACCAAGCCTTTCACCACCCAGAAAAGCTCCGCTGGACGTGACTTTGCAGATGCAATAAGGGCAGCAAAGAACTGCTTCTTTGCTTCCTGCACTGCCACAGCATAGGCCTTTAAACTGCTCTTATGCTGCGATCGATCATACTCATTGCGGGTCCGGTGCCACCATCGCTCTAACCGTCTGCTCTCCTGCTTCAAACACTGCAGGCCCTCAGTAAACCAAGGAGACCCACAGGAGACTCAGGAGGGCAGAGGATGCCTGGGAGCCACTCTGTCAATGGTCTCAGCCAACAAGGTGTTCCAGAAGGCTATGAGATCATCGACAGAGCGGGTGTCAAGGTCCAAGGGAAACTCCCCCAGAGCATGGGGCTGGGCTGGGCTGGGCTGGGCTAAGCTGGCCAAGCTTGAGGCATCTCCAGTGGCAGTTGCTCTTGATCCTACCCACAGCTCCCCTATCCAGAGTGGGACATGGCTAAAAGCATCAGGTAGAATTTCCCTTGGGTGTGGAGAAACAGGGGCCTGGCTCCAGAGGGGGTGGAGGAGAAGGCCTGAGCACACCAAGCCTGATAGCAATAAGCTAGCTAGGGACTTATATTGTCCTTCCATGATACAGGCCTGTGGGGAGGTAGTCAAGCAACAGAGAGGGCCTTCCCCATAGCCAGTGCCTATCTCCAAAGAGCAGTATTTCAGAGGAAGGTCTTGCCCAGGCAGCTGTTCTGGGTTTGGGGATTGGGGAGAATCACCCAGGCAACATCACCCCATGTGATGGGTGTTTTCTGGGGGAGTCTCCCAATGGACAGCCAGGAAGTGCCCCATTTGCTGCTTTTGAGGGAAGTAGTTTTTGGCATAGTAGCTAAAGCTTGGGCTGAAACTCTGGTTTTCTCAGGGCTCACTGTGACCCTGGGTAAGTCCTGATCAGGGCTGGCCTTAGTCAGGGATTATGGCCCTAGACACCATGCTTTCAGAGGCAAAGCAAATGGAACCAATGAACCCTCAATCCCTGTTCATAGCTCAATCCAGCATGGAGGTAGAGGAGGAGGTGGTGGAGAAAGAAGAGCTGGAGGCCACCCAGGAGCCCTTTGATCTGTAGGGCTCCTGAATTTGTCACATGGCTAGGGCTATGAATTTGTCATGGTACATTTTTTGAAAAGCCATGACTTTGTCACGGCAGTATTTTAAAAAAATTACAGAAAAGTCATGAATTTATAAATGTACATCTTTATTCCCTGGGCATTAAAAAAAACATCCCTTTTGGGAGAATAGGGAGTTTTTAAACCCCCTAATTTAGATTGTAAGTCCTGGGCATTCAAATAATGAATCCCTTTGGGGAGAATTTTTAAACCCCCTAAGTTCTAAATTAGATTGTAAGCCTAAGCCCTGGGCAAAAAATAAAATAAAATCCCTTTTGGGGGAATAGGTAGTTTTCAAGCCCCTAAATTAGAATGTATGCCCTGGGCATTAAAAAAAAACACCAAAACCTTGAAGCTGTCAATGTGTCTTGCAGCTATCAATGTGTAGCCAAACCCCTCTCTTAGATTGTAAGCACAAGGAATTTTAAAAAAAACCCTGAGAAGCAGGAGAACCTCCACTAAAAAAAAACCAGAAGCAGGAGAAGGAACAGCTACCACTCAGGACACCTTTTAAACATGTGTAGCCACTCCCAGGCATGCACTAGACATAGTCCTTCTGTCTTAGGGGAGGGGAGGGGCTCGGATCATGAAAGTGCTGCCTTCTCATTGGTCTGTAGTGCTCCTGGGAAGGAGGGCTGGGCAGCTGAATGGCTAAAGCAGTCCACCAGTCACTCAGTCTCTGACATCGGTCAGAGACTGATGGTGAAAACAGACATGATGCTAACCACCCTTTAACCACCCTTGGTGGTTATTTATGCATGTTGCAGGACTGTATTGGTGCCCTATGCAGCCCTGAAACATGCATAAATGACCACCAAGGGTAGTTAAAGGATGGTTAGCGTTGTGTCTGTTTTCACCCTGAGTCATAGTGCCAAGTGCCTCCTTCCTCCAGCCGAGCTCAGTTGCTCGGTTCCACACTGTCGCCTCATGAGCAGAGAGGCGCACACTGTAAAGTAAGCAGCTCCAGAACTGTCAGGAGGTGCAGCCCCAGCTGATTTCACGGCTATCACAGGGAACCAGGGAAAGTCACGGATGGGGGTCGATTTCACAAAATTCATGCCCCCCTGTGGTGCCCATGACAAATTCATAGCCCTACACATGGCACACGCAGAGAAGCAGAATAGGTGGTCAACCAATATCTCCTGTCCCTTTCCGCAGGTGACGAGTGACAGCCCAGGCAGCCTGAACTCCTCCACGAGTCCACAGGGAATGCAAGGAGAAACAGGGAGTTATGGGCATGGAACTGGCACAGAAGGGAGGACCTAGGGAGGAAGCTGCTTGAGGAAACCAGGCGCACGGCACATGAGTTGAGGGATGAGATCCAGGGGTCACAGGAGAAGATGGCAAAGGCCCACAAGGATGACCTCCACATCCGATGGGCCATTGTCATCCAGGCCAGGAATGAGCACATATGGGAGAGGCACCACACGGCCGCCCACCTCCATGAGCAGCAACATTCCCACAATGTGATGGAGATGGTGAGCACTCACATGCTCCAGGTAATGGATCAATTACTGGAGGTGGAGTCCCCCCTTTCTCCATCACATCTCAGTGACAAGCACCACAGTAGTAGTGCAGGGCTGCCAATGAACAAACCATGCCCTCCAACAGGTGCATTTGCCCTCCACTCCACTCATCTGCTAGCCCTGGTTGCCTCAGCAGCAACGCCCCCTACACAAGACCACCCGGGCCTCCTCCGCCCTGCGGCCCCTGATCACCAACAACGGGGCTGCTGGTCATCCAGCCCCATTCCCTGTGCCTCCTCTGCAGCATCCCCATGCTCCTCTACAGCCTCCTTGGTCTCCACAGGAGTCGGAGGAACCACTCCAGCAGCCAGCCCAGCCTCTGGAGGTAGGTAGGGGTGACATGCTTCATGGTACCAATGGAAATGGGGAGAGAGGGAGTGCTATAGGAGATTCCTCACAATGGCACCATCACCTGTGGTTAATGGGATGTGCCCTGGACTTAACTGGAGAGTGGGGGTTTGGCAGGACTCAGCACCATCATTCAAATTCATGAGGGGGCAGAGCCTTGGGAAATATTCCACAGAGAAGTGTGCAACCTGAAGTGTGAAAGACCAGGAAAAAGATAATATTGGCCATTTCAGGGGTGGAAAGAAAACCCTGGATGGTTTATTTGGCCTTCAGACATGACTTTCCTGTCCTGCTCCCTGTGCTGGATGAAACAACAAGAACTAATGTTTGCTGCTGAGCTGTACAGTAGCATGATGATCAAGTGATTGGGGTGCCAACCAGAAATGGGGATTCGGTTCCCTCTGCTGTTAAGCTTTCGGGAGAGGGGTCGTGGCTTCTGGGCCATACCTGAAGGGCATTAATTCGTATTTTATAATATTATTATTATTATTATTATTATTGTTATTAACAAACATTTATATAGTGCCAGCAGTGTACCTGGCACTTTATAAAGTAATAAAATAGACACGGTCCCTGCCCCTAGGGCTTACAATCTGAGAGACAGGAGCTGGGGGAGAGACTTAGGAAGGGGAACAGAGGGAGAGACAAGGGGTCTAACATTCATGAAGATGCGAGGTCTCAAGTGCACGTACTTGGCTTGGTACTATAGTGCTGGATATGCTCCAGTCAGGAACAAAAGAGGGTGAGCGCAAACGGTAGTCTCTGGACAATGTCACGACTAATGACATGCCCCACATATCTCCACAGGAACCTCAGGACACCCCAGCCCCAGAGGATGAGCAACTGGATGAAGAGGATGTGGCAGGACCAAGCTGCAAATGGCCCCAGAGAGTGACTGCTGGGAAAGGGGACCAGAGGCCAGCACATGGTGGTGGGAGGGGAAAAGGAAAAGGGAAGTGGAAGACAGGATAACCCCACTCCGTACTGTTGTCCCATTTATGACAATAAATATTTTTTTATTGAACCTCTTTCGTCTCCATGTGTATCTTTCCAATACACCCATGGAGTTGTGCCCCAAGATGTAACAGGGGCACCTGCTTGGATGTTCAGCTCAGGGAGAAAGGACAGGAGGGCAGCCATGGGAGTTGGACTAACTGGGAGTCCCATGACTAACCCCACCACATATTTTACGACCCCCCCCCAACCCTGTCCTGCAGTGCTCTGTGGGAAATATGTGCAGTAGGGGGCATGCTTCATGTGGATCTCCCTACCCTCTTGCTTTCACTGTTTGAGTGCTCGTATGGGAGCAGTCCCTTGAGCATCAGGAGATCAGGGGGATCCTCCTAGGAACAAGGCGGTGGCACTACATCCTCTCCTGGACCCAGAGTGCTCAATGGAGTAGCGCTTGTGGGAGGCATCCCTAATGTTTCTGACCACTGTTGGCATAATGACTGTTTCCTTAGTGATTCTCTGACCAGCACTATCCATCTTATCATTGTTGCTTTGGGGATGGCTCTATACAGGGGGTGGGGGTGGGTTAACTGTCGATGGGGAGTTACTGTGGCCTGACTCTCTTCCTTCCTTAATTCTTGTGCAGCTGTCCCCAAGTCAATGAGGGGCCAAGATTCCCATATGCGATAAGGGCTCTGGGGAGTTGCCTGAAGGCATTCCTGTGTGCTGGGGTGTGCTGACCCCTGTGTTCTTGGGATACTGATACATCTGGTTGCATTTGTCTGTTGCACTCCTATTTGCCTGCTCTCAGAATCAGTCAGTCTATGCTCCTGTTGCTGTGGAAAGGCAGCCACTAGCTGGGTCCAATCCCCTATGACATGTGGTAGTATGGTGTGGGATGTTGATTAAATGGTTTTGCTAGCTGAAGTGTGGCTTCCTCCTGACATCCAGCAGCTGTTTGTGGATCCCTTTTCCATAGTGATGGCTATGACGTGTTGTCACGTAGCTTCTCTCCTGGGACAGCATGTGTGTGGCCATGACTGCGAGCTGAGAGCTAGCGAGTTGTGGTTCCATGTTCTGGTGCTCACTGTTCTGGATCTCCGGTGGGGATGCTGTTACTGTGGGAGGTGAGTGAGAACCTTGCTTTGCGTGACATCTGTGCCCTCCTGGAATATTTCTTGTACCTTATGGAAGGTGGCCCATTCCTGCCAATCACCTTTATGAGCACCCTGCTACATGCCCTGGGTTATTGGAGGAAGTGTGGAGAGAGCGAGGACCACATGCATAAACTGAGGTTGTTCTTGCCCCCGGCCGAGGGCCCCTATCTCACTGGGGCACCTGATGCAGTGGAGATGGCTGTCCTGTTTGAGATTTGGAGCTGGGCAGATGTGCAGCTCACTCTGGCCAGCAGTTATCCCGTTGACCTGAACTTCATGGTGGATCAGCATATGCGGGCAAGAGGATACCAGAAAGGGATGTTTGCATGGGTGGAGTATACATAGGGTCCGGAGTTCTCCACTCAGACTCTGAAGCAGTCATGACTTGGCCTACGAGGAATGCTCAGAGATTTTTGGTCCCTCTGTATGTCCCGCATTCCTGTGACTCGAGCTCTGCCTGTTTGACTTTGCCCTTGGTCTGAGCCACACCCGCTCATCTGCTGCCCCCCCCCCCCGACATCGCATGGTGAGCCGCTTGTGTGAGTAGGGAGACTCACACAAGTGACTCACAGCGCAATGGCAAGGGGCGGGCAGCAGAGGAGCAGGTGCGGCTCAAACCAAGGGCAAAGTCAAGAAGGCAGACCTTGGCAGAACTTGCAGCATGGGGTCCATGTCCCACACCCTGGCAGCAGAGATCCCCCTTGTACAGCCTCCCCCTGAACCACTGATGTTTCCCCTGGCCTCTGTGCTGTGTGGGGCATGTGTGTTTGGAAAAGTACCATCATCCTGGGAGGGAGGGTGTATGTGTCAGGGAGCAGACATGCAGGGCTGCTGCCCCTTTCAGAGGGGGCTGAGTGCACCAGCCTTAGGGCTGAGCATGTACATGGGCGTGGTGGAGCCAACCAAACCTGAACCAAAGACATATTAATAGAGGAAGAGATAGAGTGGGCAGGACACTGGCCCTTTAAGGGCAGGCAGCCTAGATTGCTGGCCATGCCCATTCCTGCTTCATAAGAGACTGCAAGCCAGAGAGGGCTTCAATCTCTATTTGGGAGGTGAACAGGCAATATCTCCAGGGACCATTCAGAAGGGAGCTCTCTGGTACTGAAGTCCTGCTGGGGAGAAACCTGGATCCCTGGACCTGGGCTGAGAAACCCAGTCACTCTATGCTCCAAGGTGCTGGAGGGTGAATACTGTGAACAGCCTGGAGAAGCTCAGGGACCTGAGCCTGTGAGAAGCCTTGGAGAACTCTATAAAGCCCTATACGGTCTTGGCCCCTCATACCTTAGGGACCGCCTCGCCCTTCGTGCCCCGGAGCGGCTCCTGCGGTCGGCCGGGGGTGCCCTCCTGGAGGTCCCCCGTGTTAAGCGGGGGGCCACGATGGAGCGAGCATTCTCGGTGGTAGGGCCGCGGCTGTGGAACTCCCTTCCGGAGGAAGCTCGCCTGGCCCCAAGCCTTTTAACATTTTGGCGGAACTGTAAGACCTGGCTGTTTGCCCAGGCCTTTGTGAGGGAGGGTGGGGAGGGATGATTTTAGTCCCCCACCCATTTATTTATTTATTATTTTTCTAGCCCTGTTTTATAATGGTATATTTTATATTTAATATTTTTAAATGAATCTTAAATGTTTTATTATGATTGTTGGAAGCCGCCCCGAGCTGCGTTGCAGGAGGGGGCGGGGTATAAATTTGCTAAATAAATAAATAAATAAATAAACTCTGAATAGCCTGCCAGAGGACTGGATACCTGGCAGAGCTGGACTTGGAGATAGATAGGGCTGGGGTTGCCAGAAGGGTTGCATTCCTGGTGCTAGTGAGGCTATGTAACAATACAGCATGTGAGACGTATTAATAAAGTGACTAATGGGCTAGTTCCCGAATGAAGTGACTACCCGTGGGCCTCATCCTGTAAGGACGTATGCCTCAGGAACTGTGCCCTGCTACAGGGTGTCTGTGCATTGGAACTTGACCTTATCTGCTGCTATCACTTTGGTCTCCATGTTGCAACACATGCCCTCTTTTGTTCTTTTAGCTGCCTGTGGTTTGTGTGCCGTGCACAAGGTTGCATGTGTTGCTCTACTGTGCCTTTCCCCGCCCTCACGGAGTCTGGCTGGGGATGGGTGGTGATGGCAGCTGTGGTTCCACTTGCCCTTAGTTCGCCATGTTTGCCACATCATGGGGGTGGGGGGAAGGGCATGACATTCCTTGAACCAGTGGAGCAGCTGTCCATGTAAATGGTGAGCATGTTCGAGTGATGGAGGGACAGGTGGTTGGAAGTGTGGGTGCTGCGACCTCCCATGACTCTCCTGTGACCTCCCTGGCTAGTGTCTGTCTGGATCCCTCCCCACTCACCTGAGGTGGGTGAGCAGTCTGTGGTTACTTAACCCATCTCCCATGGACTCTCTGCTCAGCCATGACCATTAAAAAATGGCCTTCCTCCTGTCTCCCCTTCCTCACGCACTAGTGGAGGGGAGTATGCAGCTTTCTCCAGCAGTCCAGTCATGCCAGGGGAAGAGGAGGGAGACCTCCAGCAGCAGCTATGACCAGCCCCATACAAGGGGAGGGAAGAAGAATCGAACACTGCCACAAAACACCTGGTGAGTGTTCACCCCATTTCCAGCTGCTTTCAGGAAATAGTTATCTGGCAGCCTAAAAATAGCTGGGAACAAAGAGGAAGAGAAGGGAATACACAAAACCTACCTGAGCCAGTCAAGCTGTCTGTAAACCTTTACTTTAGGCATGTGTGCATCAGGGGAAGGGCAGAGTACTGTCTGAGTCATTTCAGGGATGGGACAGGAGGAGTCTCCTACATTGGCTTGCTGTGGTAACAAGTACCCAAAAGCCCATGCAGAACAGAACCAAGGCTCTGTCACCAAACAGCTCCTACAGCTCCTCTCCATGCTGCAGAACCTCAATGGGAGTGGGACCTACATTTCATTACTGATGGCAGAAGGTGCTATGGGGAAGCAGGAGGTTTTGGGAGCCACACAGAAGACATCTGCGGCTCTCAGCATCCAAGCATAGGTGGAGGTGTGGGGGCTGGTGTGAGATAGTAGGTGGGGCCGATCCCAAGTCCCGCGGATCCCACGTGCAAATGCACGCATGCAACTGTGTAGAAACAGCGTGCACTGCCATTGCTGGCATATAGTGCTGTGCAGAATCTTGCACATGCACACACAGGGAGGGATACATAGGGCTTGTGATCAGCCCCACTGGATGATGCTACTGTTGAAATGATCAGCTGTGAAAGAGTTAATAGTTTTGCTGACCCAACTGTCATTAGGCTTCAGAATTAACATTCTCTATAACTGCTAGGACGAGTCACATCTGCTGCTTCAGTCACTGTACAGATTCAGACTCAAGCTATAGTGAGTGGGATGTGGACCCAGGGAAGCAGGGGAGGGCAGGATTCCTGCCAGTACTGAGTGACAGCCACGGAACGGGCCCCTCTGCCCCCAGGTTTACTGGGGCAGGTGGAAGCAGGGAGGCTGGAGTCACTGGGGTAGGTGGGAGCGGGGAGGCGAGCAGTCACAAGAGATGAGGCTTACTAGAGGCAGGCAGTGAGGCAAAGCCTATCAGGCTCACTGTGACCCAGGTGCTCTTCAGGTGGGTAGGAGTGGGCCACCCATTCACTCAGCACTCCATCGGGCTTCCAGGACCCTCCCCCTTACATCCCACGGCACCCTGCCCCAACAAAAGTGGGCCCACCCACTCAAGCTCTTGGAAGCAGAGAGGTGAGATCTGTGGTTGGAGATGACCTGGAAGCAGCTGGTAAGCCACACTCCTCTGCCATCCTACCCCACCCTAATCCTCATCTCTTATCAGCATGCCTGGTGATAGGGTTGCCACCGCTCATGGATTTGACCTTGACACTCCCGTTTTGGCCTATGGGAGTGTCAAAGTAAAACCATGAGAGGTGGCAACTGGCAAGTCTCTGCTTGGGTGCTCGTGGAGCTGCTCTGCCAGCACCTGCACCCTTGGGCAGCATCTCCACTCTGAGCCAGAAACAGGGAAGCTCTGCGGGATGAAGGGGAATAGCACTACTTACTTCACTTTCGAGAAGACAATGTCCACATCGGTGCTGGTGACCCCTTTGCCATCTGTTACTTTACAATCCTTGCAGAGTTTGGCCCAGTTCTTCCCATTCATTTCTTGTCCTGTAGCTTTGGTATCTCCATAAACTGCAAACTTGCGAAAGCTGTCTTCAAGCGCTGCCATATCAGGGCTCCCAGCCATCCTGGTCTGCAGGTAAGTCAGGGTCAAAATAGGTGCACTGACCATGCCCAGCCCAGCACTCCCACCAGATAAACATGTGCCATCTCAGCACTCTCCACCCCCTTGTGCTCTGCATCCCACAAAGCTGTGTGTAGGGGGCTATGGATCAGGCAGAGGGATATTTGGCAGAGCTGAGCATGAAAGCCACCCCCCTCCCATGCGCGGCTTTGCTGGCAAAGCCATGTGGGATACACAGCTCAATTTCCTGCTGTGCATCCCATGCATCTCTGCTGGCAAAGCCATGTTGGGTGTGTGGGGGCTTTCAGACCAGCAAATACCCACACGCATTTGGGTTGTGCATTCCACCCCCAACCCCCACAGCCCAAATATGCATGGAGGTCTGAAAGTGGCAGAGCAAAGGACTCAGTTTTCATTGCTTGTCAGTAAGAAATGCTACTCTCCCTTCTTAGAATGGCCCCTGCTGCCTTGCAAATTCCCTCTAGGAGTCTGCACCAAAACACTTTGCAAGGAGACCCTGGTTTGCTAAATGCAATTGTTGGTTCTGATCATCCAGCCTGGAGCCAGCCTGTGTGTGCTAGCATAAGGGGAGCTGCAGGAGGCTCAGTGGTGTGGGTGTAGCTGAAATGCAGGAAGCACAAGGCTGTAGCTGGGCCCCACTGACTTTCAGTTGCTTTTCATGGGGACTGTCCCCCACCCCCTCCACCACCACCACCACATACACATCTGTTTGGATTCCACCGATTCACACAAAATGCTTCTGGTTCTTTGCATTGCCTAGACATTGTTGTTCCATCCCATCCATTGGGAGAGCATTGGACACTAGCAGCAGCAAGTTGTTTGGGGGCTGCTGATGGAACAAAATCTGGAGTCCTCTTCCAATGGGAAATAGACACTGGTGAGAGGGCTTGGGCTGGGAAGAGAAGGATCACAGAGGCTGTTCCAGGGCACCTCAGTTCTTAGAGCAGCACCCATAGTTGCTATCAGCATGGGCCATGCTGCGGGAAGAAAGCAGTGTGGTCCCAAAGCCTTGCCCAGCCTGGAGTGGGCACTGTGACCCATTCCCACATAAAAGGGCACTCCCCTAAACCCGGGGAGTGTTGTGTGGCCTCATCTGCCCTAGGAATCAGATGTTTGAGGGCTGGGCCCCAGGAATGTTGTAAGTAGTATAGGAAGGGCACTCACTCTCATAGCACTGTCAGACCCTCACTCCAGTAGCAAGACTTTCCAAACTGACCAGTGATTTGGGGGCTGCATGTGCAACCCTCCGGGAAGATGGAACTGCTCAAGATTCAGGCTCCTTTCAAGCAGCTTGGCACCCAAACTCACCCAGTGCCTGGCTCTCACTGACCACCTCACTCTGACTCCATGTCAAGTCCCATCCACTCTCCGGGCACATGCTGGGCTGAGCTAAGCTTGAGGGTTGCCAAAAACAGGGCCTTAGTTACAGCCTGACATTAAACAAAAACAAGCATGTGGGCTTGGCAGTTGGGGTGGCAATAGTTTGTGTTGCTTGGTGACCGTTGCTACGGAAGGGCTGTGCTGCCTAGACACTGTTGTTGTAGGGATGAATGCATCTATCAGCATGTGTTCTCAATACTCACACACATATGTGTACAGAGAGAGAGAGACCTTTTTTTCTCACAACATTCCCTCCCACACATACTGGCACATGTGTTGGCATGTGTGGACATGGACATAAAGACATGCACAGGCACACAAGCATGAGCACAGGACTGTATGCTGGTCAGAAATGGGATGGTGTTTCTTTTTTCTCCCATGATGGAAACAGCAGGCAGTGCTAGGAGGCCCAGCAAGCAGCTCTTCACTCTGCTGCTGGGATACAAAGCTTCTGACCATGCAACCCAGCACAGGAAGCTGAGCTAGCTGTGGAAAAATGGAGCATCCACATATGGAGGCCCCTATGGCAGACACCACTATGGCCAAGTGGAACTCAATTTGTCTCCCCTACACCCGGTCTCAGCCTTCCAGCTTCCCAAACCCTCAGGCTGCATTTAGATGAGCCTCAGGCAACCTAATTTCTTACAGACTTCAGAGTCTGGAAGAAAAAAAACTCCCGCAGAGGGTTTAGATGTTTTTCTGCCACTACTGGAAATCGTGTAGCCACCATTTGAAACAGCGGCCACAGCAAACTAGTGCTTGATTGGAGATGCTGACTTGTAAAACCCACATAATCATGGTTTTACAAGTCAGCATCTCCAATCAAGTGGCAGTGTTAGTTTGTTGTGGCCAGTGTTTCAAATGGTGGCCACCCGACTTCCAGTAGTGGTGGGGGAATGTTCCATGGAGCTGTGGGGTTCAAAATAAGGGATGTCCATTATGTTCTATTATAGAACAGAATAATACAGAATAAGGAGTTATTCTAGAACCATAGCATACCCACCAACAGTACCTTTTTGGCTGGTACAGTAATGGGTTTTGTTGTCTTGTATTTCCTTCCCATCAGTTTGTACTAGATTCAGCAGACAAAGAGAGTAATTAACATCTCATTTATCCAGCTAGGGAAAGAGCTGTCTGACTCCCTGCCCTCGCTGTTGTCATGGTTATTCATTGTTTGTGAGAGATGATTGTTTAGTGTGCTAAAAGGAACTGTCACTGCTTCCATCTGTGATCCTTTGGGTGACTTTAAAATTAAAACTTTACAGTCAAAGTCAACGCACACATTTGGGAATTTTGACTTTTTAATAGGCTGTGTTTTAACTTGAACCATCAGTCCTGCACATACAAACATGTATGTACACAAAGCCTCTCACACAGACACCCTTTCCCCCCAGCTCACTCTCAAAGTTAGTCAGTAGGCTATTACAAATTTTCATCAACAAATGTCAATTTATGCAGATTAGGGGTGGCATGAAGTGTACCTATTTCTCTCCATCAAATGTTTGGGGGTCAGAAATAAGGGATGCTTCCTTAAAATGAGGGACATCTGGCAACCCTAGCAGCATGTGAAGCCAGCAGAGACAGCTGCAGGCCATCCATCAGCCAGTCTGCACTTCACAAACAAGGGGGCTCTTCTCTACCTCACTTCCTTGTGGTATATGGCTGTATATGGCTCACTTCCTTGTGGTATATGGCTGTATATGGCTCACTTCCTTGTGGTATATGGCTGCACACCACAATGCAGCTGTTTGGGGGCAGGGCTCCATTATGCACAATGTCCACAGCACAGTGGGGAGCTGCATGGCCTATGCTTTGGCAGAGCAGGGGTTGTTGTTTACTCCTTGTAATAAAGTCACAGACGTTCAGCTTTCATTTAAAAATCAGGAAATGTGTGTCTGGGAGCAAAGCACTCTGAAACAGCCCAAGACAGATGATCCTTGCAAAATAGCCAAGCTTTTAAACCAGACTTTTGGGGTATTTCAGAACTTAACTTATGAGTTTGAATCTCTGGAGCTGACAACCCTGAAACATCTAGGTTGCCCCAACAGAGTGGCTCCAGAGGTGTTGGACCTTTCTGAATTGTGGGTGGTCCAGGGTAGGGGTAGAAATAGCTATACCCTTGTGAGAAAGCAGCACAGTTCTGCATATGAGTCAAGCTCATTCCAGCAAACAACAAAGACCACACCTAACTAGAGCAAAAGAGATCACTGCAAAATGATCTCATCTGATTGGCAGCTTGCTTTTGTCTAAGACACAGAGTAGAGTCACCAATGGATGCTAGATGGGCACCTTTCCCCCACTGTTAAAAAGGGAGTACCATGACCGACACCCAGCTCCCTCCCCACTGCACAAGGGGAAGGATGCACTCCCACCTCCTAGGTCAGCCCTAGGGCTTGTGATTTCAGGGGTTTGGGGACACACAGGGTCTGGGTATGTTGGAGTGCACATGGAATGGGAGGTGAGCTGGGCAGTGCATGGGATATCAGGTGGGTTAGGCATACTGCTCTGTTCCTATCGTACATTATGGCTCATGTAGTACCAGCGGGATCTGTACAAGGAAAGGGGATCTATTGCCAGGCCTGGGCAGGGCTGCTGACCTTTCCCTTCACACACATCGAGTTTCATGTGAACAGTCAGGGTCACAGTGCTAGGAGCAGAAGATATATAACCTAAACTCAGAAGTAACTTGAATTGTGGGAAGAACAGGTCCCCTTGCCAGAGCCAGTGCTGTTTCTGAGCATTATAGTGTGTGTCCGTGCACTATAGCCAGTCCAGTGAATGGGGTGCTAGAATGGGAGTCAGAAGACCTGGCCCTTGCTCTGTTTCCCCATCGGTGCAGGGCGGTGTGGTGTACTGACTCACCTTGGGAAAGGACTTCGAAATCTAGAACTGTAACTTCTCTAGAACAGCTATGTCACTAGCATGTTCTGTATACAGGTGTTCATGATGCAGGGGATGGGCAAGGTGTTTGTGGTGGAGAGATAGTACATGGGGCAGTTGCGTTTCAAGGATTTGTATAGGCAGGAGACTGTAGGGATGCATGGTGTGTGAAACTGTGTGTGTGCATGCATGCACCAGAGTACATGGTGTGGAGGGAAGTTTGCAAGGATACATGGTGTGTGTGTGTGTGTGTGTGTGTGTGTTGGAGCACATGGTGTGTGGAAGGAGGGGTGCCGGAATAAATGGTGTGTAAAGGGGGTCTACAACAGAATTGTGTTTGTAAGCTCTGCATGGTGTGCAAAGGGATTGTGTAATATGTGCAGGGATTGAGGTGGTCATAAAACTGGGGTGCATGGTCTAAGGTGTGTGTAGGAATGCATGAGATGTGAGAGGGTGTCTCCATGTGCAGACTGTTGTGTAAGCAAAGGTCTAGAGCAGGTTTGGGGAACACTCATCCTTGGGACAAATTCAGCTCATAGTTGTTTTTCCTTTGGCCCCTTTCAGTTTCCTGAATTTGGCCATCACAGCAATTCCCTTCTTTGACGCACAGGTTCAGGGAAATTGCAGCAGTGGTGAGGGTGTGCACTCAAATGTTGACATTGGCAATGAGTCATGGTCAGCATGTCCCCCCCACATCTCTTTGGTCCATCTGTATCTCTACAGTCCACACCCTGCAGCTTTTCCCAGTGCCCAAAATCCCTCCTTGCTGACTTCTGCTTTAGCTCTGAGAACGTAGAAAGAACGTGAAATATGGGAATCTGGGGTGATGTAGGTCATTATTTCTATGTATTTTCTAGTGAGGTCCACGGGCCATTTTAAAACTGCCAAGAATATAGGGATCCTTTTCTTGCCCGCCCCCACGGAGATTGGTGCGCACTGGCCGCTCAGCCTGGGAAAACACACAGGCTGTCTCTGCCCCATTACCCCCTTCTAGCACTGCTTCGTTAGGTTCTGCAGCCCAGATGCTCTGCTCAGTCCAGCCCAGCCTTCCCTTGTCTCCTGCTCCCAACATCTAAGGTGGCTGCAGCGCTGTGCTCCCTACCTCTCCAAGTGCGAGTTGGGCGCGGCGAAGCCCTGCTCCCGTCTCAAGCTGCGTCTGGAGTGCTGCTGGAAGGGCTGGGCTGCTATTATCTGCTGTTGATTTCTGTCGTCATAGAGACACCCTGCGTCCAGGCCAAGGCTTGGAGCCGCAATGTTCTCAAAGCAGGGAGTGCTCCCTCCCTTCCTCCCCGGCGCCTCCTGCGCCAAAGCGCCTCCGAACTCCCGCCTCCGCCGAATCGGAGCCAAATGGTCCATTAGGGGAATGGCTGCGGCTGCTCCATCCCCTCCCACTCGGCCTGGACTGACCTGCTCGCAGCAGGGGTGGATGGTGGTGAGGCGCAGCAGCCACAAGCGATTGACTGCGGAACTGCGGGGTATGGCGAGCCCGGACAAGCAGGTGGGTCAGGCGGACAGCTCTGCTCCCATCGTACATCAGGGCTCATGTAGTACCAGAGGGATCGCACCCGAGTTCCCAGGGCAGCGCTTTCTACCCGGGGGATACAGAGTGAAAGCACTAGGGAAAGCAAAGCATGGAGGTCACCGAGCTGCCTGGACAGGGTTGTTCCTCGAAGCAGGGTTCCTCGGGGACAATGACAGGGCTAGCTAGAAAGCACAGCTGCTTTGGGTGCACTGGCACTGGGTACTTGTTGCCTGTGGATGCCGGGGGCACAAATGCTGGACACTAAGAACATATGTGCTCCAGGGCACGCAGCAACCATATATAGAGCAACCAGGGCACACTGAGGATAGACATGTAGTGAGGCACTCATAGTCACTTGAAAACATGCTTTTTCAGAGACATCAGGTGCTATCCTTTTTAAATGCCTGGTTTTCCAGAATGGTCTTCCGTGGCAGTCTAATATATCTCCTGACTTTGGGGATATGGTTCTTTTACCCATGCAAACCTCATCTCCTCCCTATATAAACTAGAAGGGCATCCAATTAGCTCCTTAAATTATCTCATAAACTACTAATCATTAAAACCCAAACCACCTTACCTATTCTTTATATAACTGAGAAGAGTAACCGCTACAAGCCCAATAACACTCAAAACAATCTAATACCCTTTAAAACGCAAATAATAATAATAAATGTATTACATAACCATTGGCCGTCATAAAAGAAACATATTCATTCTCGATGTAACCAAGCCAAGCGCATGCACCTGGGATCTCGCATCTTCATGAATGTTACACTACTTGTCTCTCCCTCTGCTCCCCTTCCTTCGTCTCCCCCCCCCCATCAGATTGTAAGCCCTATTTATTTATTATTTATTTATTAAAAGCATTTAGTATCCTTCCCCTCCTGCCACAAGCAGCTCAGGGTGGCTCACAACAGTGTACATCAACAATTAAAATAATAAAACTATAAAATATACTATTACACCCTCATCCCTCTCCTCCCCCTACCCATCTCCCCTGCCAAACGCCTGGCAGAAGAGCCAGGTCTTGCAGCTTTTACGAAAGGAGGGGAGGTCCAGGAAGGGATCATGTCTATTCCATTACTTTGTAAAGCACCAGGTACATTGCTGGTGCTATATAAATGCTTGCTAATAATATAATATAATATAATATAATATAATATAATATAATTAATATACAAACACACAACACATAAAGCAGCCAGAGAATAACAGGTCCCCCAGAAGACATACTAGCACTTAAGTAAATCCCATATATAAAACTACTGCTCTTGGACAGTGTACATCTTACTGAAAAAAACAAAATGCAATGTATGCACATATTCTCAACTGGTTCACAGACTCCGAAAGGAGGAAGGAGTATACCAAACTCCCAGAATACTTGTACTACAGCTTAATGTATTGCCCAAATTGAAAGATGGAGGTAAAAAAAAACCCCCCAATAGTTTAAATTCTTTGACCCTAAACATTGAACGCTGCAGTTTTAGACTTTAGAACCAACAAGAAAAACCAGCAACACCAACTATTGTTTTGGGGTCCTGATCCCTTAAAAGAGACACCACCATCTTCTGAGGGGGGCAAGAACTTCTTGCAGCAGTAAGGGGATCAATATGCAATAATCAACAATTTGAGTAAGCTGGACAGTCCAGTAATATATGTGCAGCTGTCTCAGGTGCCACCCTGTTGGCTTTAAGAATACAATATTGGCAGACCCTCTCATTATATGGAGTTCCTTTCAGTCTGCCTTCAGTAAATGCCGATGGAAAAAACATTAAGCCTCGTCAAAGTAAATGCTACTCTGCTATGCCATAATAGCTGATTTGATAAGTAAGAGGCCCCTTCTAAAGGGGTCAAAAGATCACTATATATGTGAAACCTTTTGGTGAGCAATATGTTCCCTTAGGAACTGGCACTCCTGATCTTTTAACCTAGCTTTAATTTCAGCCCAAGCCCTAGGGAAAGGGAAAGAAAGAATATAAGCTATGGAAAATCCCAAAGAATGAAGGTCAGTGGCCAGAGACTGAATGCACAGCCACCCATGACAAAGAGTCTGTCTGTATCAAATTCAGACACAGCCAGAACTTCAGAATGGCTAATTTAGCCAATAAAGCTACAGGGCTGATTCCTGTCTTTGCTCTAAGGAGAATCATCGGCGTGCCTAAAAAGGCAAATAAAGAACTGAATTGTATAAATAACAAAAACATCAAAAAGCCAACAAGCACTATAAATTATCCAATAAAATAAGCGTAATGTAGATTTACTGTGAAAGAACTATGCTCATCCAGTCATATAATCTAAAAAGAAACATTCAAAAGACCATGTTTGACACAAAACATTTATCCTTTCAAAACTATTTAACTAAATAAGAATTTATATCACACACTCTAAAAACAATTCACAACAAAGGAATCAAGTGAATGCATGAGATGCAAGCCACACATGTCCACCCATCGGAGACATGGGAGAGTGTCCATGTGAAGAAGGCAGTGAGTGGGTGCGTGCTCCCATGACCCACATATCCCCACTCATCAACACACATGTAGGAAAAATGCTGGGTTGCTCCGTGTGTGGGCATGAGTGGTGAAGAGTGGAGACAGGTGTTCAACAGGTCATATGGAACAAGGGACACCAGGCACTTCCACACGGGAATAATCACCAGAGATAAAAAGGGACCAGTAACCAACTTCTCAATGACTCCTGGATGTTGGAAAAGTTTTCTGCATTTCCATAAATCAAACAAGCATGATATCACAAAAATTGTATTCAAAGGTCGATCATTGTAATTCAATTGACCCTCACAGCCACTCATTACCTTCTGGATGTTGAAAAAGATTTTCTACATTCCCACATGGCCTCTGTGTAACAACTCATTCTTGAGTTCTTCAGTGGCTCCTGGATGTTGGAAGTTTTCTGCATTTCCATAAATCAAACAAGCATGATATCATAAAAATTGTATTCAAAGGTCGATCATTGTAATTCAATTGACCCTCACAGCCACTCATTACCTCCTGTATGTTGAAAAAGATTTTCTACATTCCCACATGGCCTCTATGTAACAACTCATTCTTGAGTCCCTGTGTGGGCCCATTATACCTGGAAAACATGTCCACATTAGTGTTCTCACAGCTAGTACAAACTCATTTACACAGTATTTATTTGTCAAATGGCAACCCTTCCAATAGCCACAAAATTATGATGTTGAAATATGTTGTTGCACATAGTTGCATGCATATATTGTTACATTCATTTTGTTGTTCATGCTCTGTAATTTTAATTAACACAGCACCCATTCTTTGGGAATAAACTAGTTCTTTTTGTACACACTTGTAACATTACATTTGCACAGTTCCACATTTTGCATTTATTATAAGTTTAACCCAGTTCCTCCCCCATTCAGTGCACACTTGTGGGGACTTGTTCCCTTTGGGGGTCAGGATACAGTCTTTCTCTTTCCCCGTTTTTAAACTTGTCCCTGACTGGTGGGCTGAGGCCTGAGGCCCTGGCAAATTAATTTTGTTATATCAGTAACTGCAGCTGATGCATATGGCAACACCTGCTGAGGCACCGAGTTGGCGCCGAATAGCTCCAAAATTCTGAGGGTCCACGTTCTGAAATTCCAAAGTTCCAAAGTTCTGAGGTTTTCAGATGTCTTGGAATTTGGTCACCAAATTCTGGGGCTTTGGAGAGAGCATCGAAGTGCCACTGAGTACCCAGACCAGTTATCCGGAACTTAGGAAACTGGTCTGAGTACCCAGAAGTACTATTCACTACAGCCCTAGTTGTTTGCTATTAAGTTGTCTGCAGCAGTTTTTTGCCAATGTTTCAATTTAAAGGTTTTTGAGTGGTCCAAATGGGAAAGTGGTGCATTAAATTCCCCTTGCAGGATCACCACCATCTGCATTTTCAAAATTTGGGGGAATTGTAACAGAGTGCAGCCTGAGAGGGCTGCTGGCCCTCTAAAGAGAGCTGTTCCTGATAAACAGGAAGCAGAAGTAGCTGGGTGGGGCCACCCAGCTATAAAGGAAGTTCTGAAGCAGCCAACCCACAGTCTGTTGTTGGACTCCGGACAGGAAAGACCTCTGCTTTGGCTGTCTGAAGTCTTGGGGATTCCAGGAAGGAAAATCTGCCTGGGACTAGAGGAAGCCTGTTGTTGCTCCTAGCCAAGACAAGACCTGGAGATCGTGGTAAAGACTATTTATTGTTTGCAAGCCAGTGGACTGTTACCTGGTTGTGCTCGGGGCTAGTAAGTTAAGGGGGCCAGAGGGATTGCATATCCGGCATAGAGTAAGGTGGAGAACAAACTATATGTAAATAAACTGCTTTTATGCTAATTCCGTATGTGACTGTATACTTTTGTGCCCCAATCCTGACACCACTCTTCACAAGATCACCATGAGTTGTTACAGGGAAATCACCTGTTCCCTTATTAGGAGCAGATACATTTACTAGGGACACTTTTTCCCCTTCTAATTTTCCATTTACCATTAGGAAATGTCCATCCCTATCTCTAATGGTTCTTTTATGCTCAACATTCCATTTGTCACTGATCCCAATTAAGACTCCTGCCTTTTTTAAATAATGTTCCGAGGAAGTATAAATATATTTGAATTTTTAGTGTTGAAATCTAAATAAATCCTCTTGTCTCAAATGGGTTTCCTGCAGGTAGAATATATAAATCCCCTTTTCCACCACTAAGTTTTTGACCCTTTTCCTTTTAATGGGCATGTTTAGCCCTTTCACATTCAGAGTTACTCGCTTAACTTAATCCATATTTCTGTGGTGGTGTTTGTTTATGATCATTTTTTGTTTCCACTGAATTTAATCCTCCTGCGTCTAGGGCCTTGTCCTTTGGTTCGTCAGTTAGAAATAACAAAAACTTCACAACTATTGTAAAATCTAACCAATCCTTGTAAAAGAATTGTATACGTATCAACTTGTCAAACTGATCTATCTTCGTAAAACTGTTGGGAGACTAAGCTTTAGGTTTCTATTTCTCTTCATTGAGAATCTGCATTTCAGTGTCTACTTTATGCCCTACAGTTCACAAAACCACCTTTATAGAGAGTGAGCCTATGTCCTCTTTCTCATCCAGATTTTTTATTTTATTTATTAAAAAAAAATTATACCCCGCCCCTCCTGCCACAGGCAGCCCGGGGCGGCTGACAACATTACTAAAATATACAATATATATAGAATCTTATGAAACAGAATAAAACAGAGTGGAACATCAATAACACTAAAAGAAAAGAAAAAGAAACCCCACCCCAGCCAATCTCCCCCCTCCCCCTGCCTCCCAACCCTTACCCCTCTCCCTTGCCAAAAGCCTGATAGAACAGCCAGGTCTTACAATTCCTACGAAAGGCTGGGAGGTCCAGGGCCAGATGGGCCCATGCCGGGAGGGAGTCCAAAGGCGCGGTACGGCCACCGAGAATGTCTGATCCTGTGTGGCCCCCCGGAGAATCCGGGGGACCTCCAACATGGTGCCCCCAGATGACCGCAGGGGCCAGTCAAGAACTCAGGGAGTGAAGCAATCTCGCAAGTAGGCAGGACCCAGGCTGTGTAAGGTCAGGCTGTGTAAGGCTTTATAGGTCAAAACCAACACTTTGAATTCCGGAAGACTATTGGCAGCCAGTGCAGAGATCGGAGCACTAGTGTAATGTGCTCCCGGCGGCCCAGCCCCACCAAGAGCTGGGTCACCGCATTCTGCACCAGCTGCAGCTTCCGAACCGTCACCATAGGTAGCCCCATGTAGAGTGCATTACAGTAGTCTAACCAAGAGGTAATAAAAGTATTGATGATCGTGGCCAGGTCAGGAACCAAAACCAGTGGCCGAAGCCACCACACCAGATGTAACTGGCGGAAGGCACTCCTCTCCACAGCCTCCACCTGGAGATCCAGGCAGAGCTGTGCATCAAGGAGCACCCCCAGGTTCCATACTTGGGAAGTCAGTGGGGGACAGACCCCTTCTACCAAGGGAGCTGTCACCTCCACCGACTTACCCACTAACATCACCTCCGTCTTGTCAGGATTCAGTCGCAGTCGATTAACCCTCATCCAGTCCCCCACAGCTGCCAGACATATTATATTATGCTCCCTTTAACCTTCTCATTCCCATAGATAATACATTACAATCTGTAATGGATACAGCATTGCATCTTAATAATCAACTTAACATAAAGAATACCAAGCTTACTTTTTTCTTATGGCTAATTGAACATTTAATTAGTTCTCTCTCTTCCTCGTCACTTCTTGCTCAGGTCTGTGTGAGTGAAGAAAGGTTTCTAAGTCCTCAGTCTATCCTCTTTTCTTTTTTGATTTACCACAACCTTCGCTGCTAACCATAATTGTGATTGGAGTTTTTTCTCTGTGAGGACTCTCATATATTTTATCCAACTTCTTCTTTTTCCTCATGGTTTCTTGTGAGTAATCTGGAAAGATTATGATCCTATCCAGATTAAACTCTAGTTGCTGCCTTTTTTGTCTAGTCAGCCATAAGGTATCTTCCTTGTCTTGGAAATATGTGAACTTTATTATTATTGTGCCAGGAGGGTCCATGTTGCTTCTTGGTTGACGGCGTGTTCTGTGATCCCTGTCTATTTTAGGTTTATGGAGCCTTGGCTCCCGGGAATACAGCCTCCAATATTGCCCAGACCAGATCTTTCATTTCTGTGGCTTCCAGGACTTCTTTTACTCCCACAATGCATAGGTTTGATCTACTCAACCTATTTTCTAGGTCTTCTACTTTGTCTTTGAGCCAGGACACTTGTTTTGCAGCGTGTCCACCTGATCCTCTACTGAGGCTATTCTGTCCTCTGTAGTGTCCACTCTTTTAGAGAGAGCCTCTATTTGTTTTTGTCTCCAGCTCAATGGGTGTTTGCATTTTAGTTATGTTGTTAAATAGTTTCATCTCTGTTTTGGCTTCCTTTGGCCAAATCTTTTTTTATTTCCAAGAAGAGCCTCATTACCTTGTCTTCACCAGGCTGAGCCTCTGGCGGCTCTGTTTGAGTCCTGCGGAACATCATTTTGTCTTCCCCTGGGCAGCTTGCACTGACATTAGACACTTGACTCCTCAATGTGTAAAAGCACGTGAAGATGTTATTTCCTTTAGTTTTGTGCTCCCCTCTTCTGTTATAAGGCATCCATCACTCTTTAGAAGTGACTTTTTTATTCCGGCGGGGAATCAAAAAGTGATTCCGTGACGGGGCCAATAGGCGCCCCGTCACATTTTAAATCACGCATTGGGTATTTTCAGACATGATGATATCACGCTGAACCACAGTGAATCACGCTCAATCCCACGGCAGGGCCAAGGCGCTCTGAACATCTATTTGGCGCCCACCAGATGTTCACCACGCTCAATACCCACATGGGGTCCAATTCAACCATGCTTCCCCGACTCCCCGCACCAATTACCGTGGACACGTGGTCAAGGAGATCCCCACCGGGGATCAACCAAACGTAACGTCTGGACGGCAAACACCGCCCAGGATCAATGGAAATGGTCCCCAGCCGTGGGCAATGCACGTAACAGCACTGCCAGGTAACCGGCAACAACACACACACCGGAGGGAGATTTAAAGGGAAAACTGCAGCTGGCAAACATGGCGGGATGGAGCAAGGAGGGAGGAGGAAGAGAGCGGTGGCAGAGGAGAGAGCAAGGGGCGAGGAGGAGGAGGAGGTGGGGGAGGCAGGGGCAGTGGTAGTGATGGTGGAGGGGGAGGAAGCACAGGTGGGGGTGGGTGAGCCGGGGGTCATGCTGACCATGGAGGTGGTAGCGAGAGGTCACCCACAGCAGCCGGCACAGGACGCCACAGGGTCATCAGCTGGGCTGGCGGAGGAGGAGGCACCCCAGAAATGGGTAAGGGGGAGCAAAGGCATGGGGAACAGGGGGCAAAGGGGCAGCTAGGGGTGGCCAGGGTCACGGCTGCCCGCCCGCCAGGGGGGGAAAAAGAGGCCGGCCCGTGAGGCGGACCCGACCGCCACCTAACCGTACTCCCCGACCCCCTGCCTCCCGCAGACATGGAAAACAGCCCGGGTGGGCGACCCCGCACACCGGACCAGCCCGGCCAGAGATGCAGCAGGAAGCGGTGGAGAAGGAGGGAGAAGACCCAGCGTGGAGAGGCAGGAGGAAGGCCTACCACAGAGGGGGCCAGTGGGGACTCCAGGAGACCAGGGACTTTATACAGATATGGGGGACCCTGGAGTACCAACTGGAGCTCGCGATCAACCAGAGGAATGAGCAGGTCTACCGGGACATAGTGCGGGACATGGAGGTGGCGGGGCACCCCTGGACAGTGGCACAGTGCCGGTCAAAGGCAAAAGAACTGAGGAGGGGCTTCAAGGCCATCCGGGACAACAACAGGAGGTCTGGGCATGGAGCCCAGACTGCCCCTTACTACGATGCTCTGGACCGCTTCCTCCACATGAAGGGGTCCATAGTCGCCCCGCGACTCGTTGGGAGCGCTGTGGACCAGGGGAGGCAATGAGTTGAGGTACCCCCTCCCCTCGCAGCCCCCCTGGTAGACACCAGCTACAGTGCCACAGACCCCCAGGAGGAATGGCCCGGGTGCTCCGGAACCTACAGGCCCACCCCGGACAGTAGTCTGGAGAGCTCCCAGGGCCAGCCCGGCCAAGGCGATTCCGAGGCTGGCACTCGCACCAAGCACAGCTGGGGGTCTATGGGGGAGCGCTCCCACACCGAGGGCCCGGCCTCGGACGACTCCGTGGCTGACACAGAGGGTAAGTAACCGCGCCACAGGGGAGAGGGCTCATGCCCACGGGGCCAATGTCCAGGGCGGGGGGCTAGAAGGGCCAGGGACAGACACTGTCAGAGCCCCATTCCCCCCGAATGGCGGGAGGGGGCTCTGCCACAGGGCACCCAACCAAACCCCCCCACACTCAACCCCCCCACCCCTTCGCCCACAGGCCATGGACCAGCACGGGACCGCACCCAGATGACTACGGAGGCAGACGCTGAGGAGCCCGCCCAGCAGGCGGCGGGACCAGGTGAGGCAGGCGGAATGGTATGGAGGGGCTGCCGGGGTTCACAGCTGGGCTAACTGGGCATGGTGATGAGGGGAGAAGGGACGGGATCCGTGGGTGCAGAGAGGCCAGCCCACATGCCTGGGGGACTGCAGGGCCACAGGGCTATCCTGGGCCGGGGCCAGGGGCCCACGGCACACTGTATCACACACTCCTCTACCCACAGGGCAACCCCGGCAGCCAGCCACCCCTGGGCCCCTGCCTCCAGCCCTGCACATGAGGCAGCACCGGGCACGGGTCCGCAGGCACAGCGAGGACCAGGCAGAGGAGATCGTCTGGACAGCGGAGGAACGGGGAGAGGATGATCGCGGCCGTTGACCGGATGGAGGCGGCCATCGAGCGGTCCCTGGAGTGGGCAGAGGAGCGGGACAGGAGGCTCCTGTCCAAGGTGCACCTGGAGCAGAGGCCGGAGCGCAGGGAGCACAGCAGGCAGGAGGAGCTGCTCGCGGGACTGAGGCAGGACATCAATGTCATGTTGCAGGAGCACTCTGACAAGATGGACAGGTCACACAATATTGGGACCTCTTTGCTCCTGCACGCCGGCACCTTGTGTGCCTACATCATGTTAGGCAGCCCCCTGGGCACCCTGCCTGCCCAGGCCCCCATGCCTGGCCCCTCGGCACCCCTGCTCCCTGGCCTGCCCCCTTGCTGCCCCCACAACCTCCAGGGCCACGCATTCGCCTCCCGGTGGCCCCTGGCCTCTGGAGGGTGCAGCTGCCACGGGGGGGCCAGGGCCAGGCCCCCCCAACCGGACCTGGAGGCAGCCCGGGACACGTCTACCAGCACGAACAGCGGGGGGGAGGTGAGCTCTATGGCCCAGACCGGGCGCGCACGGGACCGTCCCAGGGGATGGTGGGGGGGGGAGGGGGAGGGCTGTGTAAGCCGTATTGGTGGCAATGCACAACCGGGTATGTGGGAAAGGGTGACAATGTACACATGGGTGATATAAAAGTTGTTGATGGTACATTGCGTCCTGGTCCAGTATGTGGGTGACAGGGGGGTTGGGCACCCGCGCCCATTCAGGGACCGGCCATAGGAACCCCTGGGGGGTGGGCCTTGGAGGAGGGCCTTCCCCCCCCGCATGGTCATGTGACTACACGCACTCTTTTTGCAGCTGGATGCGATCAGCCATCAACACCCCCCCTGAATGTTTGAGGCTCCGTGGCCTTGGAGGACAGATTAGTTGGTATGTGAGAGCTATTGTGTTGTGCAGCTGTGCTGGGTCCGCACCCCACGCCTTGCTCTGTTGTGCTACAATGTTGCGGCCCGTGGCCGCTTTCCCTGTCCTTGGGACCCCTGGGAGGCCCCTTGGCCCCGGAAGGTGTGTGAGGCCCCCTGAGCAATGTCCTATTCTCCCCGGGCGGTTGGACCATGGCTGCTTGTCCATCCACGGGGCTCCCGCTTCCCATCCCCCATGGGGCCCCCCGTCTCTGGACCTACAATGAGACCATGTCCCTATGCGACCTGTGGCGTAGCCCTGCCATGCAGCTGCTCCTGGGCAGGCCAGACAGCCGATCGGCCGCCTTTGCGAGCATGAGCTCTGGACTCCGCTACCTCAGCTATGAGGCGAGCGCTCAAGATTGCTGGCTGCATGCCGAGACCCTGGGGCTGGTCCGCTTCCCTGATGGGCGCGTCCCAGAGAATCGGTGTTCGCATGTGCCCTGGTCCGGGTCTGAGACCGTGAGTGCACTGTGGGTGTGCAGCCTGGGCGCCTACTCGCTGTGCCTTGCTGAGGGGGGACCTTCCTTGTTCGCGTCCTACTTTGGCTGCATTCACGGGTGTGTGGGTACCAGTGCACCCGTGTGGCGGTGTATCACTGGCTTCTGGGGCTGGGGCATCTTCATTGGCCCATGCTGCTGCCTGCTGTGTATCGGATCCTTCCTTGGTGGAGCTGATGGCCCTGGCGTGGGTCTGGTCCCATCCTCATGTCCAGTTGGGGCTCTCTGTGAGGCTTACTACCTGATCGCCCACCACATGTCCGTGTTGGGGTACCGCCGAGGCATGATCCATTGGCCCCACCTGGTTCATCGGGCCGGGCACCCTGGGCCTGGGCCACGAGCTGCCCCCAACAGCTGCCTGTGAGCCCCAGTTTACCTCCCTGGCCCCCTTGTGTCCTGGGCCGTGTGGGCTTCCGGCCCTGTCGGGGGGGCCAGACCCCCGGTGCTTGCCCCCACCCTGCTGTCTCTGCTGTGCTGCTGTGACGCCTGCTTCCAAGTGTGCTGCTGCCCCGGCTGTGGAACCGGCCCACATCTGGGTCGCACCCCCCACTCCTTGGTTGCTTGTGTGTCCCTTGGGTTCCGGGGCCCCTGGACAGCCCCTCCCGACCTCCTGCAAGGGTGGGGCCACGCATCCTTGGACCTGCTGTGCTGCACTGGATCTCCTGGCTACCGTCCATTTGCCCCTCTGTGGGGTGCCTTGACTGCATGTGCCTCCTGGACCCATCCCGGCCGGCTCGCTGTGACTTGCGGGCTCCCACTGTGCCTTTCTACAGAGCTGCTGGGGACCCCCCATTCCGGGACTGTGTGTTTTGCTGTGGGGGTGCCTGTGGGGTGTGATGTATCTGGTGGCGGTGTCTTGCCGTGCTCCTGTGCCCGTTCCTCCCCTCCTCCCGGTCCTGCGCCCCCCCGGTACCCGGTATGTCCTGCATAGTGTCGGGTCGCCCGTGTCCCTCCCTCCCCAGCAACACACAGACTGGGGAGGGAGATTTAAAGGGCACACAGCAGCAGGGGAATGTGGCGGGATGGAGCAAGGTGGAAGGGTGAGGAGAGTGGAGGACAAGCAAGGAAGGGAGGAGGAGGAGGTGGTGGTGCTGGAGGCAGTGGCAGAGGAGCAGCAGCAGCAGCAGCTGGGGCAGGCTGCCCCAGAGGGGACAACCGGCCAGGGGACGGAGGCACCCTGGAAATGGGTAAGGAGAGCAAGAGGCGAGCACAGAAGCAGAGGGGCATGAATGGGGGGTGGCCGGCGGGACGGGGCAGGGGGCCGGGTCGCAGGTCAGAAGGACAGAGGCACAGGCCCTTATGACCCACAGACCTGAAAATGGGCCCGGGAGCTGGAGCCCCCGGAGAAGACCAGCGGAGGGGAAGAGGAGGAGCAGGAGGAAGAGGAGGAGGGCACACATGGGAGACACCAGTGCCAGTGAGGGGGGCAATGGGGGCACAAGGAGCCCCAGGACTTCATAAGGATCTGGGGGTCCCTGGAGCACCAAGTGGAGCTAGCAGTGAACAAGAGGAATGAGCATGTATTCACGGAGATAGTGCGGGACATGAAGGTGGCGGGGCACCACAGGACCATGGCCCAATGCTGCTCCAAGGTCAAGGAGCTCAAGAGGGGGCACAAGGCCATCAAAGACAATAACCTGTGGTCCGGACACGGTGCACAGACCGCCCCGTACTATGACACCCTGGACCGCATCCTTCACATGAAGGGTTCAGTAGTCACCCCACAGCTTGTGGTTCACTGTGGTTCAGGACAGGGAACAGGCCAAGGGGCCCACACCCCTGGCAGCCCTGCACACAGGCACTGACCCCAGGGACCCAGATCACCCAGAGGAACGCCCCAGGACTTCAGGGAGCAGCAGGCCCCCCTCACGAATCAGCACCAGGAGCCCACATCCGCAGTCCGACTCAGGCGGATCCGAGGCCGGCACACTGGTCACCCTCAGCCAGTGGATACAGGGGGAGCATAGTCACATGGAGGGGCTGGCTTTGGAGGGCTCAGAGATGGACATAGAGGGTAGGCAAGTGGGTGGGACTGGAAACGGACCATAGTGGGTAGGCCCAGGCGTGCGGGGCCCCCACAGGGCATGGGCCAGCCCCGCAGACCCCAGGAACCAGGGAATGTGGGAAGGGGGTAGGGGTGCATGGGAGTCCGATCAGGCACAGAACAGGGGGGACAGTTGCCGCTGGCCGTCCCGCAGTGCCAGTGAGTGTGGGGGATGGTGGGACAGGACCCGGGCCCATGCAAGGGTAACGCAACCCTCCGCATCCATTCCCCAACAGGTGCACATGCTCCCCAGCACACGGGACCACCAGGGGAGGGGGACAGTGGGCACCAGCCACAGCAGTAGCCAGTGGAACAAGGTGAGTTACCATGGCAGGGGGGCCCAATGGGGGTGCACCGAGGGCACTGAGGGGTGGGAGAGGCATGCCCCCCCCCAGGCCCCGGGGTGGCATGCCTAGATACTCAGGGCAGGGGGCATGAGGAGGGTATCCAGGGCACCGAGGGGGAGGACCACGACCACCTACCCGCCGGGATCCAATGACCACCCCCAGCACCGCTCCGGGGCTGGTGGCATGCAACAGAGCCCAACTAACAGACCCCCAATTGGCTCCCCAACAGGGCAACCAGCAGCACCCCCACCAGCCAACCCCGTGCCCCTGGCACAGCGGATACGGGAGCACAGGTCTTGGGTACGGCACCAGAGGGAGAACCTTGTGGAGGAGATAGTCTGGACCAGCACAGAGCAGGGGGAGTAGAGGATTGTACCATTGACCGCATGGAGGCGGCCATGGAAAGGGTCCTGCACGCGGAGGCCAGGGACTGGCGGCTGGAGGCAGAAATGCACCTGGAAAGAAGGTGGGAGTGCCGGGAGTACATCAGGCAGATGGAGGCATTGGGGCTGCTACATCAAGCCATCGATTGGCTGGGAGCGGAGCACACAAGGAAGATGGACCGGTCCCTGGACGTTGGCACCTCACTGCTCCTGCATGCAGGGACCGTGAGTGCCTACATCATGGCAGCTGCTCCGCCCGGCACCATACCAGACCCAGAGCCTCTGCTGCCCCCTGCTGTGCCCCCACCACCGCCCCTGCCACCGGCACGCCCACATGGCCTGTGCATCTGCCTCCCATTCCCACCAGGCCTCTGGAGCCACCCAGGGGTCCCCTCTGGCACTGCCAGCACTGCACCCGCCCCCCATCCCCACCCCACAGGCCGGTCCAGACCCAGAGGCCTCCCAGGACATGGTCAGAGATACCAACTTCAGGGGTGAGGGGGGCTCCCAGAGTTCCATGGTGCCCACAAAGTGGCCGAGGGGATGGCCCAGGAAGCAGCAGGGTGGGGGGGAAGGGGATGGGGGAGGGAGGACTGGGCAGGGAGCAGGAGGGGGAAGGGGACAAATGATGTTAAATAAATGCATGGGTGTACCCAAGCTAACTCTTTACTGTGAGACAATCTGCATTGGGAAGGGGCTGGGGGATCACCTCAGGTGAGGCTCGATGACAGGTGGGGGTCTTCTGAGGGGGGGGAAGCATGTTCAGGTCCCAGCATCACTGGTGATATGCCTCACAAGGGCAGCACAGATCCACTTGGCATAACTGTACTCCCTTGGGTTCTCCACGTTCACATAGAGCGGCATGGGTCTGGTGGGTGCTGGGGCACGGGGAACGCCAAGGCGGCCCCATTGGTCTCACATATGTTGTGCAAGACACAGCAGACACCGATCACAAGGGCTGAGGTCTCCACTGTGAAGTTCAGCTGACCTGCTAGGCACCTCCAGCACTGCTTGAGGGCACCAAAGGCCTTCTCAACCACGGTCCTTGAGGCGAGGAACCAGGAGTTTAACAGCGCCTCCACAGGATTCCTGGGGACCGGGTATGCTAGTGGAGGAGGGGATAGGCCAGGTCCCCCAGGATGCAGGGAGGCATCAGCACCCCCTCGATCCTGGACATCCGCATGTCGGAGAAATCCCCCTGGTACATCTGGGTGAAGAGGGGTGAGATGGTAAGGATCCAGGCAGCATGGCTGTGGCTGGAGTGACCGGTGAATATGTCAGTGAACAGGCCCCGGTGGTCTACGACTGCCTGGAGCTGCAGGGAATGGTACCCATGCCAGTTGATGTATTCCGCTGCTTCCCCGTTGGGGGGGGGATCTTGATGTGGGAGTCATCCATAGCACCCAGGCAGTTGGGGAAGCCACCAGTCTCGAAGCCAGCCATCACGGCCCTCTGGTCCACAAGCTGGATCATGCGGTCTATTAGCACAGCCTCACAAAAGTCCCAAAGGATGCCCGTGACGGTGCTCAGTCCAACACCAAAATGCTACGCCATGGACCAGCAGGAATCAGGTGTTGCCATTGCCCAGACAGCTATGTCCACATTCTTGACCACAGGTATGGGGTGCGCATGGAGTTGCGTAGCTGCTCCAGCTAGGGTGCCAACAGCTCTGCAAGGCACAGGAGGCACCGCCTGTCCATGTAGATGTGTGCCCTCCATGCTGCATCAGCCCACCAAGCCAGGGCCCCGGCCCACCATTCCTGTGCCTGGTCCATGACCCAGAGCTGCCTTTGTGTGGGCATGGCAGCGCATCCCATGGCCACCCAGCGCCAGTGGTGTCACATGGCTGCCTCCCGGAGGGCAGCTGGGCATCCCCAGGTGAGGCACAGGGCCCATTGGTATGCCCCAGCCACCTGAAGGGCCTTGAGCCAGCCCTGGGAACTTTGGTGCCCGTGGTGCGCATGCTGGACAGTCACAGCGCTCTAGGCCAGGCACCCCCAGATGCAGGTGCCCAGGTGGAGCAGGTCAGTGGAGAGGCACATGAGGTTGGTGTGTGCCTGGTACCACTCTGCACATAGGGCCAGGTGCATCCAACATGCGCCCTTCTGGCCCATGTGGTCTGCAGCTGGTTGCCTGTTGCCATCACCTCCCTGCTATCAGTGCTTTCTGTACTGCCTGTGCACTTGCTTCCTGCAGCTGTGTTGGGTCCGCTCCCCATGCATCGCTTGCTGGCCGTCCCATGTTGCGGCCTGCGAGCTTATCGCGTGTTCTTGGAGCTCCCCTGCTTCCCTTCCCAGCCCACATGGGACTGTGGGGCCCCTCTGCCTGCTGGACCATGGCTGGCTGTGCTGCCCTGGGCTCCCGTGCCCTGGATCGCCTGGCACCCCCCCATAGCTGGACCTTCTGGGAGACCATGGCCCTCTGTGACCTGTGGCATTCCCCAGGCGTGCAACTGCTCCTGTGCTTCCTGGATACCCTCTCTGATGCCTATGCAAGTTTGAGCTTCGGTCTTCGCTACTTTGGCTATGAGGCCAGTGCTCGTGAGTGCCGGCTACATGCAGAGGCGCTTGGCCTCCATCCCTTTCCTGATGGGTGCATTCCGGAGATGCAGTGCTCGCATGTGGCGTGGTCTCCAGCGGAGACCGTGTCTGCCCTCTCTGTGTGTAGCCTGGCTGGGTTCGCGACCTGTCTGGAGGAGGGGGGCCCTGCCCTGGCTGGTTCCTTCTTTGGCTGCATCCACAGGGCATGTGACTACCAGCGGTCACATGGGGTGACGTATCACCGCCTGTTGGAGCTTGGTCACCTGCCATGGCCCCCTGCTGCTGACTATGCCTTGCTGGAGCCCACTGGACTGGAGCTGGCATCGCTGTCTGCTGTGTGGTCCTGTGCTGATGTTCAGGTGGGACTTGCCATGGTGGATCTGTTTGAGGCCTACTACCTCATTGCCCACCACATGGCAGGGCTGGGCTACCGCCGGGGAATGCTTCAGTGGCCCCACTACATGCTTCTGGTGGGCCTACCCATCCTGGGTCCATTCTTGACCCCATGCAGCTGGCTGTGAGGCCCCCTGTGTCTTTGATGCCATGGATGTGTGCCCTACTGTGTGCTCCCTGCACCCTCCTGCCGGCTCAGGGCACTGGCCGCTCGCTCCTTGCCGTTCTGACCTCGCAGCTGCTCTGGCTGGTTCACTTGCCTCAGTTCCGCTCGCCTGTGTCGCTGTGCCCCCTCCATAGGCGCCCCCTGGCCTTTGCTGCCTGTGGTGTTCCCCTCCATGCCCAGCTGCCTTCTTTGGGTGGTTCCTGCTGCCTGACCCCGCTACCGGCTCTCCCTGTGGTGTTGTCATCCCTTGGCCAGCCGCCCACTCTCCTGTGTCCGTGACCTGCCCCCCATCCCCCCCCAGGGTGCCTCCATGACTGTGCGAGACTGGGGCCCCTGGACAGCGCCTCCTAGTTTCCTCTGGGAGGGGGGGTGGGATGCTTGTGCTGCACGCTGATTCCAGCTCACCTCCATCCCCAGCTGGGTCTTTGCATAAGCGTGTGGGATCCCTGCCATCTGGACCTGCCTTGGACCGCTCCGGTGCCTTCCCCGGCTTGGTTGCCCTCCCCCTGTGACTGTGCTCCATCCCTGTGGGGGCCCCTCTGACTTGGGGTGTCTGTGTTGCTGTTGGGTGTCCTGTGCTGTCAGTGGGGTTCTGGGTGCCTGTCACCGTGCCCTGGTCTGTTCCCGGCCCAGTCCCCTCTGCTTCTTTGGCCCGGGGCTTCCCCCCCGTGTCCATGGTGCTGTGCATGTTGGCCTTCCCAGTGTGCTCCCCCTTGCCTTCCTTTCCCATTTGGGTGTGTTTGCACCCGGGTGTGTGTTTGTGTTTTGTGTGCTGCCTTGTCTGCGACTTCCCTGTGCCTGTTGTGTGTGCCGCCTCAGCCATTCCTCTCCCTCCTCCCTCTTCCTTCCTGTTTCCCTTGTGTGGGCATTGCCTTTTGGTGCTTTTGGCTTCCTTTGCCCTTAGTCGGCCATGTCTGTCTCCCGCCCCACCCCGGTGTCTTCTGGGTGTTTTGACCATGGTCCGGAATTGGCGTAACGTCTGTTGTGCTGCCCTGGGCCTTAGTTCAGTCGTCAGTTTCCTTGCCATGGTCCCACTCCCATCACATCTGTTTGGGGATGTCCTGGACCATGAGAGGGGGTTAGCCAGCTCACCACAGTTGGGAATCCACTGTGGTGACCCAGGAGCACGTATCATCTGAAATTACCCCTTGTCTCTTATACAGGCAATGTGAACCTTGTCCCTTTTCTTTTTTACCAACCATGCTAATGTGTGCCAGGTTTATGGCCTTTTTTATATGTATCTTAATTTTTTATTATCTCTTCCAATTCTAAAGAATTTATTAATCCTCTAATTTCAGTAATTTCTTTGCCCATTTTTTCATCGGTTTATTTTTCTGGTTTTTATGCAATGCTGCTAATTTTAATTGTGGTTCCTTTATTTCTCTTATTTGTTCCTTTCTTTTGTAGGCTGCTGCAGAGATATATGATCCCCCGATGCAGGCCTTCATAACTTCCCAGATAATTACTGGGGACACTTCAGGCGTTTCATTGTTCACAAAATATTCCTTCAAATCTTCCTGAATTTTCCCTTTTATTGTTGTATCCAATAAAATACTTTTGTTTAATCTCCAATTATTATGTGTTTGCCTCTTTTCATTGTTGTCTTCCTGGATTTTTAGCCATATGGCATCATGGTCACTGAATATGACTTGTATTATTTTAGAGTGGGCACATAGATCTATCAATTCTCTAGGGACCAGTATATGGTAAATCAGAGACTATGTTCTGTGTTTACAGAAATAGAATGAGTAATCTCGACTAGTTGGGTTTTGGGTCCTCCAAACACTTATCCAATCTGCCTTTTGAATTAGCTCCACAATTTTCTTGTAGGGTTTTTAAAATGGAATCCCTGAGGACTTATCTAGTGGGGAAATGGGTGCATTAAAATCCCCACATATAATTAGCCTTCCTGTCGCTTCTCTCTTTATGAGAGGGATAACTTTTTGGAAGAAATTCAAAGTGTCTATATTCGGGGCATTTAAACCTACTATTGTATATAGTTTTCCTTCCATGTCCCCCGTAACTATAAGATAACGCCCCTCTGGATCTTTGATTTGTTTTTGCTATTTAAAATTTAGTGAATTTGTGAACCCCATGAACATGCCCACCTTTTTACTATAAGCATTTGCAAAGTAGATAGTGTCATATTTTTTTTATGTCTCAGTGTAAAGTTATCTTTATTTACCAAGTGCATTTCCTGACCTACTATTATATGTATTTTATTCTGGATAGCAAACTGCCATAGTTTACATCTCTTTATTGGGCAGTTCAGTCCCTTAGTGTTGATAATGCATATAGTGAGGTCAGTCATGGAACTATTGTGTGTGTGTGTGTGTGTGTGTGTGTGTGTAATCTAGGTCTTACTTGTGTTTTGGTGCTTGTTTTTATCCTTTGCTGGAACTTTTGGACCCCTTTTGCTATGCTTTCCTTGTTGTCTTGCTTAAGCAAATTTGTTACTATACACATTTGAGTACCACTAAAAATAAAAGAAGAGAAGAAAAATTATTTAACCAAGAATACAAACATCTTCAGGTAGGAAAGTTACCCTGTAGAAAGAGGAAAATGGGGGTATATGCCTAGGTTTGCATACTAGGCTACCCACTGCCCGAGGAAACAAAATCTTTTTCTTTGAAATTTTTTACCTTTTTTTTCTGAGAGTCTGAGTCTTCATGCTATAAGTTATAGCAAAAAATAAACCCCTTATCCTTTACTTCCATCATTACATTCTGCACCTGTCTTTCATTTTTATAACCATTAAGGTGCCTTCAACTTAATTCCATAGGTTTCAAAATCTTTGTTTTGTATTTCTGCACCACCATCTTGTATGTGGTTGTTTACTACCCCGAATCATAGTTAATATTAAATTTAAATTCTAACTCAGTTTCCACTATTTTCTTTATCATTGCAACAAAGCACTATCCTGGTCTGGCCTGTTGTCTAAATTTCTATAAATTTTAATATAAACATAGG
>QEPC01008164.1:0-11747 GCA_003113815.1 Sphenodon punctatus | reverse complement strand
GATACATATTGAGAATACATTAGCTGAAGAGTATCAATGCATCAGTTAGAGAAACATACAGACATTCCAAAAAACCCATATTTGTATCCCAAAATAACTCAGTTTTAGAGGAGATCCATATAAGCTAAACAAGATAAGTTGTGCTGTCCCCTCTTCTCCCAGGGCTTGTTCACTACGTTTTTCCCGCCCTAACTCATCCGAACTCATCCAAAGTTTTTCTAACTTTTCTGAACTGTTCGGAAGTTCAAAAGTTTGGTTCGGGAGTTCAGTTCGGTCCACCGAACATGCCGAGTTCGTTCCGAACTCCAAACATCCAAATCGCGTTTGCACATCCCTATATCTTACCAGAGAAGGAGCAGGGAGACACTGCAGCTTATGCTAAATCTGAAAGAGTTCATGAGACAGTGCAAGACCCAGAGGGGAATTGTGCTGCTCCCAAGAAACAAAAAGTAAAACAGTTTCTAGATAAGAATTGTCATGGGGAACGCAGCTCAGACACAGAACTGGTGTGTCCTGAAGGGCAGGTCTGGCTTGTAGAGAGTGAAGTGGAGGAAACGGTTAATAGTTCCCATGATCTTTTCTCCCTGCAAGACACAGAGGCTGCCAGAGATTGGATTACTGAGCATAGTAAACTGAATCAAGAGTTTCAGGAAGGGGTGTGTGAAACAACACCTGAGGGTCTTCACACCCAGTTCACAGACTCAAACTCCAAGGAAGGAGAAATAGATGGTTGTACAGACCCAGTGGATCCTGGGGGAATGAACACAATTTGGGATCAGGGCACAAGAGATTCTGGTGACAATAGTCCCTTGAGAGAAGCAACTTTTGGGTCTAGGGTTGATTTGAATGCAACTATGTTCAACCATAGCATTACAGACACAGGGGAAAGGTAAAGACTAGAGAACAATTCCCTCCTGACTGGGAAAGACTGCAATTCTCCAGGTGAAAAGCTTACAAATGCTAACAGCAGTGATGAGCCTTTTAAAATGGAGAGTAACACAGACAATGTGATGGGGGTAGAAGACATTTGCCCCAAGGTACAGACCAAGCTTACATTCTCTCCTGCTGCCTCTGTAAGAGATTGTACAAGGGATATGCTTTTCCAGGTTATGGGAGAAACAACTGGTGAAGTTGCAGAAATAGACACTGAACTGAGCAATGCAAAAGGTTTGACACTTACTGTATACTCTCTCTTTTGTTTTCTACTGATGCTTATGATCTACAGTCTGGCCAGTCCAGATAGATCAGGGAAGAAAGTGATGACATGCACAAATGACATAAGGTCAATAAGAAGCTATGGTAACCTACCTATGCTACCATGTAATTTGGGAACATGGTCAATTTTTGTAACGGGAACAAAGGATGTTGACATGGCATTGCTACCCTTTTGGCACATTCTTGCGCAAAGACCTAAGAACCCCTACATCCATACTGATGTACCTTGAAGGTTATGTGCAAGAGGAACCCCACACACAACAAAGGGCGGAGGAACATTGACATCTCAACGTATACCTCTACAAGATAGTGAACCCAGAAAGAGTGAATCCTGATGATCACTCCACTGTGTAATGGTTGCACCAAAGGAACTATGATGTAAGGCCTCATGGAAACTCTAAAGACTTGTACCCAGCCAAGTTTTCCACCTCTGGCTGTGACATGAACTGAAATACCCTTGGACCTTGATTAGGATAAGGCTAAGTCAGGAGAATCCAAGTACAGATAAGAATGCGTTATTGGTTATGTTATTTTGAATTTTGCACTCGGGTATAATCTTGTACTGCATGCTTATTCATGATTTATTCATTAAACTCCTTTTTACTAAACTTCATATGGTCCAGTGGAATTGCTAATCCTAACATTGGCCAGACAGAGTTTGGGGTTAATTCTGTGTTTACAAACACAGACGAACCTAGAGAAAAAGTCTGTGCTGGGAAACTCTGTGGCTGAAAAGGTGACAAGAAGGTTCACCCATTGCATCAGTTCTAGAGATAGCTGGTCCAGTGACAACTGCAAGCCAGGGAAACTGAGTCATGATACCCTAGAGTGGGGTAGTGAGCCCCCAATCCCATGACAATGGACTGGTCCTATAAAGGTACCTCTTGTAACTGGAGGCTAGAATATCCTCATCAAGCGACCAGAGAGGAAGGCTCTTTTAAGTAAAATAGAATTATAACCACCCATGATGTGAACTGAGAGTGTATCAGACACATTGGACCATACAACAAATGGGGAAACTGAGGCACAAAACCTTAGCGAGTCCTTGCAATGTGCTATGTAGTAAATATAATGAAAATAGGTTTGCCTGTGCAGTTAAAAGGTGAACTATAGGGCCCGGAGCTGGGGTCTGTTGAGTGGGTGGGAGCAGACCCTATCTCATCCAATGTGGAGAAGTCTCTAATAAGGTTGCTATTGTTTATGTTACAGCAAAGAAAAGAGAATACCAGTGCTGTCAAGAGGGAGAGCTAAGTAAGGGGGCCTCCCTGCGGCATCCTCTCTTCCCCCTTGGGGAAGTTATGTGATTAGAGTCACAAGTATTTGCAGGAGCAGTACACTCTGGAACTGGTAAATTGAACGTGTGGCCCTTTAAGAACTTGGGAAATTTTCACTGAATGACCAGCACCTGGGTTAAAACAGTGAAAAGGAGTGTCTGTGAGAGTGATGCTGGTTGTGTAGGGCTGTAGCGAGCCTGTGTGGAGCATTGGTGAAGAAGAGCTCAGAGCTGAAGTACACAGGAGCTGAGAGCGCTATCCTATAACAACAAGGCAGCAACCCAGCGAACCCAAAGGGAGCAACACCTATGACTAAAGTGTGGTTAATCCTAGTAGCTAACAGGATTGGCTTGTAGGGATGGGAGAACAGATCGCGGTTCAGGTTCAGCCATTCGGTTCAGCTGCGTTCGGTTCGTTCGTTTGGGTTTGTGCATTTGGATGGTTCACCGAGTTTGGGTTCGGCCGTTCTGTTCGGCCGTTCTGTTTGGGTTCGGCCGAAAAAATAACGCAAGAGCTCGGGAAGCTGCCAGAAACCGGAAATTCGAGTGCGTGCAGAGCTGTGTGGCGAGTGAGTGTGTGTTTGACTCAGTGGCTGTTAGTTTTGTGTGTTTTGGCTTTGTTTGTTTTGGGTTTGGCTGTGCTGTGTGTTTGGGTGGTTGGTGTGTGTTGTGGGTGATTTTGGGTGTGAGAGTTTGTTTAAAAAAATAAATAAATGAAGAAAGCTGCAGTTTTGATCCCCCAGCTGGGGGCCCACTTGCCGCTCGAGGAGGGGGAGGTCTCTAGCCCTACTACACCTCCAGTGGTGGTGTCCAGCTCCTCGGCCAGCCAGGACCTTTCTAGTTGCCATCCCTAGCACCCCAAGGAGGGCAGGGTTTGCGCGTGCCAGCAAGGGTCTCATCCCTTCGCAGCACTCAAAGAAGGACAGGATTTGCACGTGCCAGCCAGGGTCAGATCTCCCATTGCCATTGCTATTAGCACCCCAAGGAGGGCAGGATTTTCATGTGCCAACCAGGGCCTTTCTAGTTGCAATCCTAGCATCCCTTAGCACCCCAAGGAGGGCAGGATTTGCACGTGCCATCTAGGGCCATTCTAGTTGCAACCCCAAGGAGGGAGGACTAGAGGCATCATCATAAAATGCATGATATTACTTTGGTGTTCTTAATGTGTTCCCATTTCAGAGAGGAAGCTGGTGCCACTGCCAGGCCAAGGAGGACCCCTAGGTTGAAGTCGCCAGTGACACCCCCAAGCATCCGGCGGTCAAGGACGGATGTCTGGAGGTTTTATGACAAGGGTGATGGAGTCGCCACATGCAAGGTAAGGCACGGGGACTGGAACAACAGAGAATGAATTTATTTATTTATCTATTTATTTATTAACATTTTTATGCTGCCCCCTCATGCCCATGGCATCTCGGGGCAGCTAACAATACGATAAAACAGTAAAATTATATTAAAAACCAACATCACTTTAAACATTTTTTAAAAACCCCAACCCTGACCCTACTCTCCTATTCCCCCAAATTCCCCACCCCACCAATCTCCCCCATTTACCCCTCTCTCCCCACTCCCCTCCAAAGGCCTGAGTGAACATCCAGGTCTTGCATGCCCACCGGAAGGCAAGCAGACCCGGGACCAGGCGGGCTTCCTTCAGAAGGGAGTTCCACAACCGTGGCCTGACCACTGAGAACGCCCTCTCCATGGTGGCCCCCTGCCTTACAGATAGGTGCCCCCAGTGGATCGGAGGGTCCGTCCTGAGTCAGGGAAGGCGAGGTGGTCCCCGATATAAAAGGGGCCGAGACCGTATAGGGCTTTGTATACCAATACTAGCACCTTGAACTTGGCTCGGTATGCTATAGGCAGCCAGTGCAGAGAACGGAGCACTGGTGTAATGTGCTCACGGCGACCCGTTCCCGTAAGGAGATGGGTGGTCACATTCTGCACCAGTTGCAGCCTCTGAACCAATATCAAGGGAAGCCCCACGTAGAACGCGTTGCAGTAGTCAAGCCTCGAGGTAACGAAGGCATGGATGAGAGTGGCCAGGTCGGGTCTGGAGATGTATGAGTGGAGCCTCCGCACCAGATACAGCTGGCGGAAGGCGGCTTTAGCCACCGCCTCCACCTGCCGATCCAGGCGAAGGTCTGCACCCAAAATCACCCCCAGACTCTGAACCTGCTGGGCAACTGGAGGGCAGACCCCTCCTAATAGGAGGAGCTGACACCTCCTTCGCCCTCCCCACTACCATCACCTCCGTCTTATCTGGGTTCAGCTTCAGCCTGCTCTGCCTCATCCAATCCACCACAGCCTCCAAATACTGGGAAAGTATTGAGATGGCAGGACCTGGGTCCGTTGAAAAAGAGAGGTACAGCTGTGTGTTGTCAGCATATTGGTGACAACACAGCCCGAACCATCTCAGGATCTCCCCCAGGGGTTGCATATACACATTAAATAACAGTGGAGACAGAATGGAACCCTGCGGAATGCCACAGGTCAAGGCCTGGGGGCATGATGTTTCAGCTCCCAGTACCACCCGCTGGCTTCTATCTGAGAGAAATGAGTGGAACTATGCAAGAACAGTCCCGCCATACCCCCCAGATCTTGCAGCTGTCACAACAGCAGCCCATGGTCCATGGTATCAAAAGCAGCCGAGAGATCTAGCAGGACCAGAAGTGTCGACCATCCTGCATCCCTCTCCTGGCGGAGATCATCAGCCAAAGCCACCAATGCCGTCTCAGTACCATAGTCGGGGCGGAACCCAGATTGGAAAGGGTCAAGGAAACCGATGCTATCAAGATGCCACTGGAGCTGCGCACTGCCTTTTTAGGGAAGGTTATTGAATGGGCAGTGGCACTCACTGCCCATTCAATAACCTTCCCTAAAAAGGGAAGGTTAGAGACAGGGTGGTAGTTGGCGAGCACATCCACATCTAAAGATGGCTTCTTCAGCAGGGGACACACCACAGCCTGCTTAAGGCTAAGCGCCAATCTACCCTGCTGAAGAGACACATTGATAACCCTCACCAGCACCGTCCCTAGAGTCTCCCTAGAGACTTTCACCAACCAGGACGGGCACGGATCGAGTTGACAACTGGTGGCTCTAACAGACCCCAGGACATCTGCCACATCGGCTGGCATCACTTCCTGAAACTCAACCCAAGAAGATGGACCAGACAGGGCCTCCGAAACCTCACGCTCCTCACTTACTGCCTTCAATCCAGTGTCAAAGTCGCTCTGGATCTGAGCAATCTTGTCNCAGGACGGGCACGGATCGAGTTGACAACTGGTGGCTCTAACAGACCCCAGGACATCTGCCACATCGGCTGGCATCACTTCCTGAAACTCAACCCAAGAAGATGGACCAGACAGGGCCTCCGAAACCTCACGCTCCTCACTTACTGCCTTCAATCCAGTGTCAAAGTCGCTCTGGATCTGAGCAATCTTGTCTGCGAAGTAGGTGACAAATTGCTCACAGTGGGCCTGGGACAAGTTCCCATCCAGACGGAGGGAGGCCGGACTAACCAGCCTCCGAACCACCCAAAATAGCTCTGCCAGGCGTGACTTCACAGATGCTATGAGGGCAGCAAAGAATTCCTTCGTCAACATAGGACCTCAAATGGGCCCTATGGAGAAGACCGTCAGATTCAGAGCGAGTCCGACAGCAGCGTCGCTCTAGTCTCCTACCTACCTGCTTCATACCCCGCAGTTCCATGGTAAACCACAGGGCCCTGCGGTGACGAAGCGGAGGCAGGGGACGTTTCGGAGCCACCCTGTTGATAGCCGCCTCCATCAAGGTGTTCCAGAACTGGACCAGCTCATTGACAGTGTGGCCGTCAGGGTCTAGGGATAACTCCCCCAGGGCCTCCTGGAACCTCTGCGGTTCCATCAGCCTCTGAGGGCGGACCAACCTAACTGGTTCCATCCCCTTCTGGAGGTGGTGTGCTGGGAGGCAGGCCTGTAGGAGATAATGATCCGTCCATGACAATGGTGTCATCCTGACATCCCCTATGACCTGTTAGGATCAGAAGTCCCCTGCAGAGAGAGATTGGCCATCCAGTCCACCCACTTGTGGAGACAGAATGCAGGCAGGGCTTGACAGACTATTGGTCTGACACAGTATGGCACTTCTTATGTTCCTATCTTTTTAATGCTCTTTTTAGTTCTGCCAGAAAAGGTTCCGGCTTCAGAGGGAGGGGACCACATCGGGGCTCATCGGCCACATCGAAAAGCAGCATGACAGGAGAGTGAGGTGGCAGGTGGAGGACTCTGGTGTGGCCATGGAGCCACAACCCCCGATGTGGAGACCCCCAGGCTCCGGGAGAATGCTGAGGCCAAGGCCTTTTGGGTCGAATTGGAGAGGCCCACCCGGGACTTCATGGCCAGCCTGCAGGTGACAGCAGCCACCATGGAGAACCACCTGGTGGAGCAGTTCCAGGTGGTCCAGGTGGAGAGGAAGAAGGTGGAGGCGTACGGCCAGTACGTCTCCGCCGAGGTGGAAAGTCTGGAAATGTACCACCAGGGACTCTCCAGGTGGCATTGGGAAGTGCAAGGGTCCGTGGCATTTGCCGTCTCCCATGGCTATGAGCTGGAAGAGTCCCAGGTGGCCGGCCCTCAGACCTCTGCTGTGCCCCAACGGCTGCTGCCTTTCCCTCAAGTTCCAGGGGACAGGCCCAGAGACTCCTAGTTTAATTTATAAGTTTCCTTTGAATGTTTGCTTTTGGTTTCAGAATGTTGTTGTTGTTTTGTTCTTGTTATTTAAATAGTTTTAATAAAAGTTGTTGTGTTTCTTGTTACAAGCTTTGTTTTACCTATCCAAACTTTTATCCCTATGTGCTGAAGTTCTGGCTGGCAGGTGGCAGAATCTCATACAGCTTGTCGGTCCCTACCGGCAGCACCTGCCACCCCATGTAGTGTAGTTATTAACCCAAAGATGTGCTGTGCCAGCAGCAGGGTCTCAACTTGCAGACAGCCCCCCAGGTGGTGCAGGACTTGTGTTTGTGTGGGTGGGTGGGTGGGTGTGACAGAGAGACAGACTCCTTGGCAGTGGGCATCAGGCGGCGGAAGCTGGTGGTCGGAGGGGCTTTTATTTACAGCAGCTTTAGAAGGCATCCATGGGTGGGTGCGGAGGAATAGACTTTGTGGGGGTCAGGCTGGCGTGAGAGCACTGGGCTTCTGGATGCAGTGGAATGGATTGCAGCCCCCAGTGACTGGAATGATGGTCCCAGAATCTAGTTGATGGTTCCTGGGATGGGCGGGCATGACTGATTCATGGATAATGGAATGACAGCCTAAAGCCTATGGAGCACACTTCATTCAATCATGTGATAAGTGGTAGCAGCAGGCACAGGAATGCAGGCAGGCAGGCACATATAATACGTTGTGTTATATTCCATCTCATTATGGTAGGTTTGCTGTGTGGTGGATGTGGCAATGGGCATTGGGCGCATGAGGACAGACGGGAGTTCTTCCTGGTTCGGGCAGGTGGCAGCCAGGGTAGCTGGATACACCTACCTCTCCCCCTCCAACTCCCATCTCTCTTGTTGTAGTGGGGAACCTCTCTCTCTCTCTCTGGCCATATAGTGCTGGTGACAGCATGGGTGGGATCATGTCTGTCTCTCCTTGTAGCAGTGGGGAGACTTTCTCTCTCTCTCTCTCTCTCTTTCCATGAACAGTAGGTTGCGTAAAGAAAAGGTGGAATGACAGTGCCCCGTGAGTGGAATGACAGGGCACAAGAACCCGGAGAGTGGGTCCTGGGGCTGGAGTGGCAGCTTCTGGATATTGGCCACAGCCGTCCCTGCCTGTAACTTGGCCCCAGAACCCTGATGGTGGGTCCTGGGGCTGGAGTGGCTGTTTCTTGATGTGGTGGAATGACATCGTCTCCGTGTGAGGAATTATGGCCCCAGACCATGACGGTAGGTCCTGGGGCTAGAGTGGCAGCTTCTAGGTATTGGTCACAGCCCTCCCTGCCTGTAACTTGGCCCCAGAACCCTGATGGCAGGTCCTGGGGATGAAGTGGCTGTTTCTTGGTTCGGTAGAATGACATCGCCTCTGTGCGAGGAATGATAGCCCCAGACCCATGACAGTGGGCTAGAAGAGTGGCAGCTTGTAGATATTGGCCACAGCCCTCCTGGCCAGTAACTTAGGCCCTAGAACCCTCACGGTGGGTCCTGGGGCTGGACTGACTGTGCCTATGCGAGTCTGAGTTCTGGGCTTCGCTACTTTGGGTATGAGTTGAGAGCCCGCGACTGCCGGCTGCATGTGGAGATGCTGGGCCTCCGTCCCTTTCCTGATGGTCGCATCCCGGAGATCAGGTGCTCGCATGTGGTGTGGTCCACGGCGGAGACCATGTCCACTCTGTATGTGTGCAGCCTGTCCGCCTTCATGGCCTGTCTCGCAGAGGGGGGCCCTGCCCTGGCTGTGTCCTTCTTTGGATCTGTCCACGGGGACTGTGGGTACCAGCGGTTGTGTGGTGCGACCTATCACCACCTATTGGAGCTGGGTCACCTTCTGTGGCCCCCAAGTGCTGACTATGGCTTTCCGGAGTCCACAGCAGTGGAGCTGATGGCGCTGACTGGTGTGTGGTCCCGATCTGATGTGCAGGTGGGGCTGGCCATGCCAAATCCCTTTGAGGCATACTACCTGGTTGCACACCGCATGTCTGCGCTGGGATACTGTTGGGGCATGCTGCAGTGGCCCCACTACATGCACCTGGTGGACCACCCAGCCCCTGGCCCCTTCTTGGCCCCCTGCAGCTGGCTGTGCCTGTGAGTCCCCCTGTGCCTTCCATGCCCTGGATGCAGCGGGCCCCTCTGTGAGTTCCCGCCTCCGCCCTGTTGCTGTGGATCGCTGTCCACCTCCTCCATGATCTCCACTCCATGGCTTCCTCCAGTGCTGTCTGGTCACTGGGATTCTGCTTCCCCTGCCTGTGCCTGTGTGGGCTCCCTCCAAGGGCCCCTCCTGTCTGCCTCCGTGACTGCTCTTAAACTCCGTGGCTTCCTTTTCCTGTGGCTTTGTGTCATGATCTCTGAGCCAGCACCCAGCACAGGTGCTGTGTGCTGAGCTCCTACTACAGCTGTCTGTGATTCCTCCTGTGCCCGTGCCACCCCCCACGAACCACCCATGGATGACTCTGTGACCGTGGGGTAACACATGTAACACTGTGAATGTTAGTGAGAGAGATCAATGTAACACAATGTACGGGAGCTTATATTATTATTTTTGTTTTTCATAATGTATGTTGTAACTGTCTGTATCCCAGTTTAACCACACAGATCTAGCTTCTTCTTATCTAAGTCATGCAGCCAGTCCAACTCCTCATTCAAGAACCATGGCATCCAATAAATAATAAATAGTATTCATTATTTTCAGAGTGTTTTCCAACTTGCCATGCCAATCCCAGTGCATTAACTAGGGTTGGGTGAATGTGATTATTTTCCCCGCCCCCACCTGGTTGGGAGGGACTGAGAGGGACAGAATGGAACACATGAAGTTCCCCGCCCCCACAAAGTTAGAAACTACAATTGACTCCCCATCCCCTCCCACCCCAGCCGAGAGAGTGATTTGATTTTAAACTTGCGCTCCAGTGCAGTAGGTTGGTTGGGACTCAGGGACTGGGAGGGACGGTGTGGAGCACATGAAGTCCCCTGCCCCCACAAAGTTAGAATGTTGCTCATGTCTCATGTTGCTCAGTAATCAGTAACAGCAACTTCTGTAGCATAGTGGCTTACATTCCCTGCTTACATTCTGTATTTTTCGTTCTGGCGGTTCTAATCTGCAGTGGCCCGTTTTACTTTTATAATTTTTTTTTTATCTTACACACTAAAATAAAATGATCTTATTGTGTCCTATTCTCTCTCTGATACTAGTCTAATTTATAGTTTACTTTATCAGACCTTTTGTGCAGCAGCGCTAACTCTCAGTATTAGCTAGGTGGGTGCTTACTCTGTCTCCCGCCTCTGTTGGATTGCTAGCAAATGCGCTGGTGGTGGGTGGCAACTGGCAAAAGACAGGGAGAGGGGTGTGTGGTGCCATTATGCCATCCATGTCTAGCTGGCTATCTCCAGCGCCGCCACCTACCTCTGTTATGTTATCAGAACACTAAACTCTGACTCGGCTGAGCTAACTGCATTAACTGGGTTTGGGAGTGATTGTGATTTGAACGTGAACTACCCGGCCCTCACCACAAACTGTTAGGAAAATATAAGTCCCCTCCCCAACAACACACCTCCCCCCACCCCCAGCCAAGAGAGTGATTTAATTTAACTTGCACTCCAGTGCAGTAGGTTGGTGGAACTTGGGGCCCACCTCAAACTTGAACTTGACCCCCAACTCAAAGACTTGGGGTCTCCTAGGTCCAAGTCCAGCACCTGGTCTCCTAGGTCCAAGTCCAGCACCTTATACACTACACATTTAGAGCTTTATAAGAGTCCTTCTCATGCTGCTCAGCAATCAACAACAGCAACTTCTGTAGCATACTGGTTTACAGTCCCTGCTTACATTCTGTATTTTTCATTTTGGCGGTTCTAATCTGCAGTGGCCCATTTTACTTTTATAAAAATTTTTTTTATCTTACACACTAAGATAAAATGCTCTTACTGCGTCCTATTCTCTCTCTGATACTAGTCTAATTTATAGTTTACTTTATCAGACCTCTGTGCAGCAGCTAACTCTCAGCATTAGCTAGGTGTGTGCTTACTCTGTCTCCCGCCTCTGTTGGATTGCTAGCAAACACGCTGGTGATGGGCGGCAACCGGCAACAGACAGGGAGAGGGGTGTGTGGTCCCCCACCCCCGTGGCTTTAAGTTGTTAGATTTGAAACTTAAACTGAAGTTGTAAAACTTAAAACTTTAAATTCCCCATCCCCTCCCCAAACTTGTTTAAAGTTGTTAACTTTAAACAAGAATGATAACTCTTCATCTCTAATGATTGTACTGAGGTGTCCTGCGCTGCCCAAGACCGTCCCCTCCCATGCTCCGCCTTCCACCTTTATAGAAGCTCACTCTAGCTGGACGAACCCGCCCCACCTCGCCCGCACGGGTCATTTAATTAGCAATGGACGCACACCAATAAGAACAGTCCTTCCTGTGACTGACAGATGACAGGCTCAGCCATTTAACACAGGGATGTGGGGTTTATTTCACGTTGGCCATGTGCTGCATGTGGGGTTTTTTTGGTTTTTTTAATATATTTTTATTTAAGTTTGCTATAGAACTGACATACATTTGTTACTTTCGGTTATTATTCTTTACATAGGTAAGTTATCTTTT
>QEPC01008150.1:1314134-1369118 GCA_003113815.1 Sphenodon punctatus | reverse complement strand
AATTTATTTCATTGGTTTCAATGGGGACACAGCGCCCCATTGAAACCAATGAAATAAATCCGGTACCGGCATACCGGATTTAATCCGGGAATCCGGTTTTCGCAGAACCGGTAACCGGTAAATCCGGTAGCCGGTAATGGGCCCGGGGTTCCACCACTACTTATTAGGGTCCTGCCTACTTTTAAATCTGTATATTCTGTAGAGTTGTGATTATATCCACAAGATAAGGTTTTTCACCTGAAATACCTAATAGTGGTCTCTACTGTGAAATTCTTTGTTACACACAATGGGGTTTAACCAGGGGTGTTACTAGGAGGGGGACTGACCGGGCTGGAGCCCCTGATCTTTTCCCCAGAGCCCCACATCATCTGGACGTCTGTCTGTAGCTGCAGTGAGAAGGTTGCTACCTTGTAAACAAAGGTTCTTCGAGATGGCTCCAAACGTTCACACTTGTGAGAATTCTCACTTGTCACGGGTGAGAATGTTGAGAGCCATCTCGAAGAACCTTGTTTACAAGGTAGCAACCCTCTGAAGTTGAACTGAGTGTTGCCCTGCACAGCGCAGGAGCCTTGGTGTGCAGCAGTATGAGGCAGGCTGGAGTCAGGATAAGAGAGGTGGTTCCTGGTGCTAGAGTGGGTGGTGTGGTGAAAAGCAACTCAAGCAAGCAAGGTGACTGGTGGTTGTTTTTGTTGATTTCTGTGTTCCAAACCCCCACCCCTGGGGTGATAGGGGCCTGGAGCAGGGAAAGTGAATTAAAGCAACTTCTCTTCCTGTGTTGACAGGTTACAAGTTCTTGTAGGTTTGAAATCGCTTTGCCAAGCTTTAAAAAATTTGCTTCCCTTGTACTGGTGTGATGGTTTGTTCCCCCTGATCATACAGGTTGACCCTGATCCTGCAAGCTGTATTGTGCAAGAGACACCCCCTTAATTCAATACTCAATGGGTGTATCTTGCAGGATCAGAGATACTGAAGGGAAAGTACTGTCAATGCACAGAAAAAAAAATCAGCAAAGATGCATGTCAGGCCAATGTTGCAATTTATTTATTTATTTATTTATTTTAATCACAAGTCTCTAGCTACTTAGTTTTTCTTAAAGCGCCAGCTTCTGGTCATTATATGATAATCTCTGCATTACTGTTAACAAAATATAAGATTTTATTTCCTGTGGGTTTAAAAACATCATTCCATTAATTGGGGGGGAATGGCAACTACAAAGAGTTAACCCTTTCTCTTTTTCTTTTTTTTAAACTTTAGATTTTAGGGTGGCATGACTTAAGATTCTGAATGCTTGAGGGTGGCAATACAGTTTATCCTTAATTACAAGAATTTTAGGGGCAGAGAGCCGTGTTCTGCTAACTTAAAAAAAGTTAGCAGTGTCTCCACTGCTTCTAGGTCCCCAATCTGAGCCAAACTTTGTGAAGTGCTTTTACCTCCAACTGAAGTCAGTGGGAACTGTGAAAAGCTCAGCAAAACCAACAAGTCAGGCCTGATGTGTCTAAGTTAAGCACTCAGTTTTGGTGGTTGCTACTGAGATTTAGGATCTGGCAATTGGTGCCTTTCTTTCTCTGTCTCTAAAATGGGGATAGCCCCTCACTGACAGGCTGTGACCTGCAGAAGCTTACAGAGTGTTAGTAGCTCCTTGAATGAAAGGCATGTACTGTAGTGGTTATTTCTGGGAACAGGATTGGGTCCACAATGAAATTAAGTAGCAAAGCTCCCAGTAGGTGCAGAGCTCGCCTCTTTGAGCGAAAACAGACAAGCATATAACTCTGCTTTAATGCCACTTTGACATTTCTTAGGCATATTGCAGGGCTGTATTGGCATCCTATGCAGCCCTGCAACCTGCCTACTAAATGTTAAAGCAGAGTTAAAGTGCATGTCTCTTTTCACCCTTTGTGCAAATCAGCTGAGTAAAGCTAGCAAACACTTGTTATTCCTTCAGTAATGGTACTAGTTATATGTGTATGTATGTGTGTGTGAGAAAGGGTGTGTGTTTGTGTGTCAGTGAGTGTGTGTCTATGTGAGGATTGTGTGTGTTTGTGAGAGAGATGCTCCCTCTCCTGCCCCCCTCCTCCCTCACATGGTTGTCCCCTCTTCCCACTCTCCCCGTGTCTCTACCTCTCCCCATGAGGCTGTCCTGTTGGCTGCCTTCAACTGATTATGGGGTGGGGGCAGCATGAGTTGATTATGGGGGTCCAAATGAACTGGTTATATATCTAGAAGAATGTCTCTTCGCATGGCATAATATGCTTAATAGGCTGTATTTTGGGGTGTCTTGTGTGTTTGTGACTTGGCCATTTGGAATTTAGTGGTCTGCATGCACACTTTATTACTTGCTTTCTGCTTGTGGCATGCTTGTAGTTGGAATTGTGGGAAACACCCATTTGTAAACCATCATTGAGGGTACAGTGAGCACAGACAACCTCCATTTTGAGGAAGGGCAAAAGCACCTTTAAAGTTAATTCACACGCATGCGAGCCAGGCAACGCCCTCAAACCCACTGAGCCAGGCAGTGCCCATAGGAGCCCCTGATCTTTTTAGGAGCTAGCAACGCCCCTGGTTCAAGCTGTCCTAAATTCCAAACTCGTTGGGTCCTGATTATATTATCTTATCGAGTGGAAGCACTATGGGCCATCAGAATGGTCCTGGGAGCTGGCTATGAATGTACATGCCCCCCGACTGACCCTTGCCTTTCATAGACGTCACCCGTCCAAGCCGGGCCTTTGCACCCTGGGGGGCTGGACGGGGTGTGTGTACTGTCATGCTGCACCATAGCTTGCACACGTGACGGAGCATGCAATGGGTTGCTAGGCAACCTGACGGAAAAACAAGGGGCGTCACCTTAGCCGGAGGCAATGGGGGAGCGGTGGGTCCAGCACAGTCCTCGCAGCTGCCCGCCGCAGGACCATCAGCCGTAGCTCCGCCTAGATGCAGTGTGAGACTGGTGGGGCAGCATAGTACGTAGGGGGTGGAGCCATGACTCTACCCTAAGCTCCCACACCTGGCTTGAGGGGATAAAGGTACCGGCGGGGGAACAGATCCTCGCTGGTAATCATTTGAGAGGCTGGCCCTTTCTGTTTGTGTTTGCTCTGCCTTGGTTCTGTGCTTCTTGTTATTTATTCCCACCTTGTGCCCCCCCCCATTTGTGGGGTATTTCCCTACTCCCCCTTCAGTGTCCTTGTCTGTAGTGGGTGAACGTGTCTGACTGCCTGCCTGAGTTCCCAATCACTTGCTTTCGTTCCCTATCCCTTTTTTCCTCCTCCTCCATCTCTGGAAGCTAGCCCTATCTTCGTCCCCATCCCCCGTTCCTCCGCTTCCTCTCCTTGTCACCTCGTGGAACCCTTCCTTCCACACCAGCCGGATCACCATGCCCTGGAACCTGTTGAGTCCGTGAGTAGTGTTGTTCTTGCTTGTTTGTACCTCCTCTTAAACTGAGCATAGTCCTCCTCTCCTTCACTGTGATGAGCTGGGTTGCCCTCATTCTTTGAGGGAAAGCCCAAATGAGACCCTGAGGGAATTACTTACCCTGTGGCATCGCCAGAGAGGAGGAAATCTTGCCAAGGACTTGACCCGACTCCCCCCTCCCTTCCTTTTTCCCCGTGCCAGGGATGTATATGGCTTGTGCGTGCTGCATGTACTGTGTGCACGAGTTCACGGAGCTTGGGATCTGCCTCCCTGTTGCCCCTGAGCTGCAGAGGAAGAGGATTGGGGCTGAAAGACCAAGGCAAAATGTAGGTGCATGGACCCTAAGGGTATTTTCAAAGGTGACGGTACCACAGGTGGCCACGCTTTAACCCGGGTATGTTTGATCCCACCCACCAGATGTTGCCCTTGGTGGGATCAGGGCTGTCCCCAGAGTATGGCAGCTTTTAGCCCGGGCTGTAACTCACTCATCACAAAGTCACAGCCTGGGCTAAACACTACCACGGCCCTGGGAAGCCATCTCCAGATGGGGTAGAGCACGCCGTCACATTTGGCAGTCTGCTCTACCTGACCAGTGTGGGGGCAGGGCCTGCGGACCCACATTTGCATGCCGCCCCTCCCCCTCTGCCACGTCTGTTCAGTGACTGGGCCAGATCCTCACCCTGGCCAGGATCAAAGCGTGACGTTTGAAAATACCACAAGTTGTAAACGAGCACAATATGTGAGACTGTACAATGTCTTTACTGCTCACATGGTGCGCAAGTTAAGGCAGGAGCCTTAACTTACAAAAATTCAGCTATGCACCAAAAAGAATGGAAATTGTAAGAGCCTTAATTACTCTCTTAAACCAAAGATTTTTTTACCCTAGAATAGTGCCAATAACTACTAGTTTTTCTCCCATCACAGCTTGGCCTTTCCTCCAGCTGGAGGGTAGATAATATGAATTCTATGTTGTAGGGAGCCTGTGGGGTCTTCTAGATGAGAACTTCATAACCAAGGATCTCGCTCATCCACATGAGGATCAGCTTTTAATTTTCATTACGCTTTGGGGTTTGCCCAGTGTCCTTGCAACATGCTGTCAGGCAGGCAGCTGCCCTCCATCCTGGAGCTGGCTGTGTCACTTTGTAAATACTTTGGGGCCAATTCCACTATACAAATGTAAGATTCTGATTATGTATGCATTCATTTAGGTTAAAATAATGAAGAAGAGTTGAATGTCTTTTCTTCTAGCAAGTTCCATTTTACAAGAAAGGTGAAGCAATTTGTCATGATCTTGCTGCTGACTTCACCTCCCTACCACTGCTAGCTGGAATCAGTGCTGAATTATGCATCACAGTAAATGAAAATGCATCACTCGTGCACCTTGTGGATGCTTCAGAACAGATACTAGCAAAAGCTATTTAAACTGTGGTTTTGGAATTGAGGTTTTAAAATAACTTTTAATCCAATCAAAATTTGTGACATTAAGGTTCAGTGTCACACAGGTGTGAGCCGTCTAATGGAACCCACTGCACTTGTTCCTTATGTCTGCAACTCCTTAAGAGGGCTGTCATTGCCAAATGTTAAATCATAAATAAATCTGGAGGCAGACCCCCCCTTTCAAAAGTCAAGGTGTTTGTTTTTGTTTTTAAAAAATGGAGGGGTTTTTCCCCTTGGCTAGAGCTTTTAGTGTAATAGCATTTGCATTTCCAAACTTTCATTCTAATAATGAAGGCTGACACTTTTTCTGAATGAAAACAGAGTCTCACAACTTCAGCAGGTACAGGCTTCAAAAAGACACCTGAAACTAAAATACAATCACAGGTTGTCAATTTCAGCTTGCCCTTATTTGTTTAGTAAATAATGTTTGTTTGACCCAACTGTATCTGTGCAGCTTCACAGGCTAAAAACCTCACCATGACAGCAGACTGGGTTGGCTCACTGTGGCATGTTTGTACACAGACCCACCTGACCTGGATGTTTGACCCAGAGGTATCCTGGGTCGTTCTGGCAGCTAGCCTGGGCTGTGAGACCAGAAACCTCTGGGATCATAGCCTGGGCTAGGGTCTGCTCCAATCAGGCCAAAGCAGGCCGCCCCAGAGCTGCCAGTGTGTTTCTGGCTCAGCCATGGCTGCCTGTCATGGTGGGGGACTGGGGGCTGTGCAGTGACAGACAGCTGTACATTCCCTGTTCTCCCTGCCCTGTGCGGCCATTGTACTCCAGCCCGTTCTGCGTGTCCTGGGTCAGTCCGGGCTGCGGCAGCCAGGTGTTATGTATGCTTTCACCCATTGTGTTGCATAGGATGAATGCACAACAGGCACATGCGGCTGGAGAAGCACCCTGTGGCTGTAACAACACTATGCACCATAAGTCTGACTACCTGCCAAGTAAGGACACAATGGTGGGAAAATGTCCATAACCTCCTTGCTGATTGCTGAGCCTGGCTTTATCCACATCTCATCTGACTGAGTCCACAGCTCTAGTGGATATCTGTCTTGGGTATCTTAGAACAAAAATTAATTCAATCCCAGTACCCTTTAAAAACAAACAAACTTACTGTTCCCATTGGTGGCATCCTTGCTTGCAAAGCACAAATCGCTTTAGCCAGTTAAATCTTTTCCACTGAGAGCAAACAGCCAGTTACCAGACTCTCTCTCCTCACCCCCCTTTTACACACATGGCTGAACTTAAGTCCAGAGGGAGCCTGAATTCCTGCTGATTCATTTTGGCATTGAGGGTACCTGTCATCTAGTACAGTATTTATGTCCATAATAAAATTCTCACTACTGACCATTAACTGATGTACAATAGGCTTTGGGATGTGTTGGAAAACAAAACATTTGTCCCATCGTGCAACAGGGCAGGGGGAAGCTGAAATAAAATACAAGGCAGGGAGACGCATTCAGTATTTTAACTGAGGGGTTTGTGTGAGTTCTTGTATATCATATTATCCAGCATGCATTTGCCCAATTGTGTGAAAGCTGTGCAGATGAATGGATAGGATGTCTCTTTAGATGTATTTCTTGAAAACTGACCTTCAAATTACTTACTCTGAAGTAGTGTGTCTTACTGAAGCCAGTGGGATTACTCTGGTTTGGGGGCTGCAGCCAGTAGGGATGGGAATTTTGGTTTCAGATAAAACAAAGTACCTGAAAATGGCCATTTCAGATTAATCCAAAATTTTGGTTCTTTTTCGGTTTTGGTACTATCGGATCTTTTGCATTGGTTTTTTGTACCGGATTTTTAACATTGTGGTTTGTCCCCCATTGAAAAATCTCAATGTTAAAAATCAGGTACAAAAATCAATGCAAAAGATCTGATAGTCCTGAAATACATGAGAACCAAACCAAAATTGAATGAAACTGAAATTTTGCCCAGAGTCCCATCCCTAGCAACCAGTATGTAGCATGTATCCATTGGGTGGGGAGGGACTAGACAGACCTATCAAGTATTCTCCAGAATCTCAGCTTTCATTAAAGAAAGGTTTCTAGTTATGGTTGTGAAGACAACATTCAAAGCCTGGAATGGAAACAAAGAAGATGCATTTGCCAGATTTTGATCCTTAAACGGCTCTGGGGTATGAAATGTCACATTCATTTCACCGATTCTCTGACTTAGTTTTTCATCAAGAAGGAAGAGGAAATATCAAGACCTACCACCTATCCCGTGAGTGTTCATTTAGGGTTAGCATTAAACACCCTGACAATTTAATTTTCAGTATGTGGGAAGCCCATTATGATGGCCAGTGACTAGATTTCATGATGGGAATGAGGATTTCGTTGTTCTATTCCTAACACTAGTCCCAACCCTTGTCAAAGTACTTGGCCATTCTGCAACAATGGAGAGAACAGAGGCTGTTCTATTTCTATCTCCTTATTGGAGGGGGATGCTATAAGACTGTATGAACACTGTTTGAAGTGCTTCTCATTGTATATCATCTGTATAGGAAAGGCTGTAGAACAAGATCATTGTTCCTTAATTAAATTGTTTAACACTTTAAAACACAGCTTTTCTTTAGCTTAAGTTTGTTGGGTTTGAGAAATTGGCTCATCTTATGTATGAGACCGAGCTGCCACCTTAGTCACAAGATTTCTTTTTGAGCATCTTCCTTAGTTGTAGAGACAGCCTTTTTTATAGGGTGCCAAGAGGGCGACTGCCTAGGTTTGGGCACTGGAGGCTTCATTTTCAGATGTGCTGAGAAGTGGCAGGACTCCAATTTGAAATGAAATGGCAGGTGCCCATAACCTATGGGAGAATAGTCAGGCTCTTTCCCTCATTGGTTGGTTATACCCTGGCACTTAACTAGAACATGCATTTTTTTTGTACCTCAAACAGAGTTGCTACATACATACAGAAGGTACACATAGCAGACTGGTAGGTAGTTAAATAACTTTGACAAAGTGTGGTATAAAATGAAATTTGTATTTTATGCACACATCTCAGAAAAGACAGCCACAGAAATGGACAAACATTTCAGCCAACTCAAAGACAAGACACTGGCTGAATTACCATATTAAGTCTCTCTACTGACTTTAAAAAAAACCCAAACCACCCACGTTACACATACACAAATGGTTCAAGTTTGATATAAAAATCTTATTTACATATATTCAGGAATCATCCCACTCCACAAAGGCTCATTCACTTTGTATTTTAAGTTGGACTTTCAAATGACAATTCCAAGTAGTTCAAATGTACCAAGCCCACATCACGTTATGGATGAAATGCACTTGCTAGAGTGAAAAGAGCAGTTATTGATAGCACTACTTACATTATGCCTGTACTGCTTTTGAGTTTGGTTTTTTAAACAAACAAAAAATACAACTTATGACTAGAATAGGAAAAAAAAATCTTTAAGAGGCTCTTTCACAGAAGAGACCCTTCAGTAAGAACTGTACAGGCCCCACACAGCTTAATTAAAATATAGATCTACACACAGTAGATTACCTTGAATTGTAACCCATGGGTGAGGAACCTTTTCCCTCCTGGCTACCACTTTGAAAATTAGTACAAGCTTGGAGGGCTGCATCGTGTACTCAAGAAAAGAAAGGTCCAGATCCTGGATCCATCTCCTATTCCCTTATGTGTATGCTCTCATCTCTGCTCAGTAAGCTGAGCTCAGTTTTTCAGTGCTTTGGTGTAGGAGCTGGATCCAGGGGCCAGATATAGGAACAGGAAAGGGGGCACATGGAATCATGCCAGGGACCATATTTTCTCCCTGGGCTTGCGGTTCCCCACCCCTGTTGTAAACCCTTCAGGAGAATGATTGTGTGAGCCTGGCATAGAGGGTGCCCGATAACGAAGGCAAATACAAATGCCAAGGAACCACTACAATATTATATCAGATATTTTCTCCTTCTACAACCTTTCTCCTTTTTAGAATCTTTTAAAATATTTATAGGTTACTTCAAAAACCTCAGTTTAAAAAGCAAGCTGCCAAAGCATTTGAGGTAGTTGTAATTCTGCGTACAAAACAGTACATTTAAGGTGGACTGATTTAATCAAAGGCTAGGTGAAAACATGCGAGACAGTAGCCCACAAGTCCCCTGCTTGTCTGGTAGGTCACTGCCAGCTGTTCACCCGCTACAGCCTTGGGATATGTGGGATAGCAGCAGCCGGCAACGCAGCCCAGGCAAAGGCCTGGCTATGCAGGCTAAACGGTCTCCCTCCCATCTATTCAGACCCTGCCCAGCCCTGTCATGAGGTCGAAAGTTTGGGCCCAGAGGAGTGTCCTTGCCCTGGCTGCCCAACAGTTGGAGCACTCCTGATTGGTACATGTACATGGGCTGGCTGAGGGCACACTTCTGCACGTAAGCGCGCACACACACACACGCTGTCCTGTCTCACATGGACAGTTCCATGGCTAAACCATGCTGTGATAGGACCTGCGACAGCAGCCCCCACGCCCAGATTACCGGGCAGGAGGGGGGGCTGCTCATGTAAACTCTCTCCACCAACCTGTGGCCCTCCCCAGGAAGCCCAAGGAGCTGGCTCACCACCATCTAGTTTGTTTTCACCCCCTCTGGCTGCTGTTTTTCCAAACAGGCACCATGTCACCAGCTATGTGGCGACTGCTCACGTTCCAGCAGCATAAACACCAGATCAGGACTTTATTGAATCTGGCCCTGAACTTGCCACATCATATTCCAAAATCACACTCACTGTTCATAATATTTAACAAGCAACTGAAGAAATATAGACAATCAGATTGTTGGCAGAGTATTCCTTTTGGCCCCTTGTTGGTTACACACAGCTGTAGGAAGACTTCGATAGGACAAGCAGAGGTTTCCACCACTTGTGCAGTTTAAAGTAGAATTCTGCTACTGTTTTGCTGTAGACAGTCTATTTTCCACGCAGTAGAGCCTTTTACAATCCCTCTTGGCCATTTTGTGCAGTTGCAGAAGTCATTGACTAAGTTTCTTAAAGCTTAGTTTTCTGGGTTTGCTTTTTTCCCCAGAATGGAATACTGTTCCACTTTAATGCATGCATACAAGATCCAAATTCAGTGCTCCCCTCACGTGATTCCACAGTGACAATGCCCACTCTTATTTCAGCACTTACTGCCACTTCACTCAGGCAGCAGCATTGATATTAGCATCAGAAGGAACCTATGCATATATCCTCTTCTTGGTCACATGTACAGGGGAAGGGAGTCCACAAGATGATAGTGGCCTCAGGAGACAGTCCATAAATTCTCTCTGTTTTTAAGATCAATCATAACTATTCCTCAACAGAACTCTATTTAGCATGAACATTCTCTTTACTAATTCCAAAATAACTATCTAAACACCGCTCTATTATAGAAGAGGTAGAAAGGTAGCTGTGACACTTAAATTCTCAGAACTATATTTTTTCTCTTACCTGCACTTGTTTAGACTTAAGCATAAGTAAAGTGAATGGTACCTGCCATCAACAAGCCCATCTCAAAGTGGCATACAGAAAAGTAACCTTAACAGGCTATCTCCCTCCCTACCCACATCCGCCTTGCCCCCTCCCTCCGCTCCTTCAAATCCCTCAAGACCTACTTTTTCCTCGCCGCCTTTCCCAATGCCTGCTAGTCGTTCCCCATATACTTACTGTCTGCCCTCCTCTGCAGACTGCTGCAACCAACCTGATTGTAACCAAGCCAAGCACACGCACCTGAGACTTCGCATCCACTTGTATGCTTGTTGTCTTCCCCCCTGTCACCTCTCCCTGTCTCCCCCTCCTTGTCTTTTAGATTGCAAGCCACAGGCAGGGACCGCATCTATTTCTATGTTCTGTACAGCCCGAGGTCACACTACTGGCGCTATATACATGTTTATTATAATAATAATAATAATAATAATAATAATCTCCATTGGAATTTTATATACAAGGCACCACAGAAAGATCCTTTAAGAAAGCAAGCTATAATGGATCAAAGACCAGCCAAGTTGAATAGATCCTACAACTTTTAACAAATCAAATAAGTAGTTTTCACTCTTTGAAGAGCTGTTTGCTGGTTTCTTCCTCTTTGGCTGCTTTGTTTGGAATTCATACATTAAGACAATGGGAAGAAAACTGCAAGACAAGTTTGCAAGTACACTTGTACTCATTGCCGATAACATTTATCTGATGTACTCTTCTTCAGAGATACCAGACATGTCTTCATCTGAACTTTCCTCTGCATCTGGCAAGTTGCCCCAAAGCAGAAAGTTCACACCTAGAAAAATGATAATGGCAGATCATTTGTATTCTGACCCAATTAAGAGAATGACAACAGAATACATTACCAAAGAGAACTGTGCCATTGCAAAACAGATTCAATTAGGTTAGACAGCATGTTGCCCCAGTTTAAGATATTTTTAAAATGCACCTCTGGTAATCTCTCTTTGAACTATATTCTTGATGCAAGAATTAAGTTTTAGTTACACTTTAAGATTGTGATTACGCAAAGCAGTCGATTTATGGTTGTACAAATAAGGTAAATACAGTGGGTGCTTTTAGATGGATGGTACCCATGGCTCTGCTCTGCCTCACACCCAGGTCTGTCTAAAGGCGCCAGAGTACCACCAGTGGAGTGAGCTGGCCAAACCTGGGCCACTTGAGCTGTGGTGCCTTCTACTTGCGGACAGCTGCTGCAGTTCCACTCCTGGCTGGGGTTTGCCCCAGGCAATATCATAGAGCTGCGGACGGCAGCCTAAAGCAGCAGGCGATCCACCAACAGCTCTATGGTGTGTGCGTGCGCCACATGGGCGGACTGTGGCCTGCAGCAGCTGCCGGGTCTATATAAACCCAGCATAGATGAGGCTGCATGTGGGGGATGCAGGGCTGGCCACCCCCGGGTCCATCTAAAGACACCCAATGAGTAATACCAATATGTAGTTTAATACTTTACTTTGGATGCCTGTATACATTTTGTTTTGACATTTCACTATTTTTCAAGGAAGTTGCATAAAATATTCCAGTTATTGCATAAGCTAAACATGAGATTATATAAAAAGACAACTATAATGCGGAACTCTACGCTTGAAGCATTAAGCAACCAGAGGAACATAAGTGGTCTGGCTTATACATCCCAGCATTGTGTAACAGCAGCAAGCTTCAGTTGCTTCTGAGAAGTACACAGAGGTCATAATGGAGTGATCCATTCTCGGTTTACTCCCAGATCCTGGCAGTCAAAGTTTACAACCAACTTGACTAGTAGTCATTTATGGACCTATCCTCCAAGATCTTTTGACCTTCACATCCTGTGGCAATAAGTTCTATGAATTAGTTGTACATGGACTGAAGTACTTTCCCACCATAGATTGTACCATAGTTCTAGTATTACTAGAGTGCTAAATAAGAGCTCCCTATTTTTATTCCATGCTGCTCATGATTCTGTAGATATCCTCCCTTAGTTCTCCTCTAAGCAGAAGAGCCCTAACCTGTTTGTCTGTCTTCATATGGAGACTAGTAGAAAGAATTCATTTAGCTTTTCTTCAGTGGCCTTGGTTATCCCCCCATCCCCTATGTCTTGGCCCAATTCCCCTTCTTTGCTTGCTGAACAAATGTAAGTTTTATTGCTTAACAGAGTGTAAACATTGTTTACTATTCACCATTACTCCACAGTGGTGGTTGTGCCAGTTGCATTAGAACAGGGGTGGTGAACCTCAGGCCCAGGGGCCAAATATGGCCCATGGGTAGCTTTTATATGGCCCCATTCCAGTTTCTGGATCTGGCCACTGGATCCAGTTCCAACCTTAAGCTACTGAAAAACTGAGCTCAGGGTAAGGGAACAAAAATAAGGGTCTGCACACAAGGATAGGGGACAGATCAGTGATCTGGGCCCTCCTTTTCTTGAGTACATCCCATAATTCCCACACCCAACTTGTTTGTACTAACTGTCAAGCGGCCCCCCAAGATGGAAAAGGTTCCCTGCCCTAGCATTAGAATGTTGCTTTGGCAAATCAAACTCCCATCTGCAGAGGGCTAGGGTAAACTCAGATTACACACACAGAGCCAAGTAAGCATGGACAGAGTCATATTGCATCCTTCAATATCCTGTAGCTTGATCACATAACATGCAGGTAGATCTTGGCTAAATATCAGAAAAAAACCTTCCTAACAGTAAGAGTTACATGGCAATGGAACAAATTGCCCAGAGACGTTGTAGGCTTTCCATTGCAGCCTCAAATAGATTTGACAGCCATTTGTCAGGTATGTTGTAGTTGTACCCATTGTGAATCCAAGTGAAGAGGGTTGACTAGATGATGCTTTAGGACACTTCAACTCTTCTAGTATTCTTTCATCATCAAAAGCCTTTGCTAACAGAATAGCTAACTCTTTTGAAGGCAATTACAACATATGTTTAATAGGCATATCAAGAAAAGCAGTAGTATTAAGCTTCTGCAAGGGCTGAAAAATAGAACTTTGTTCAGAATGAAATATTCTTATCTTACCAGAGGAGTCGAGTCTGTTGATTCCAAAAACTGCTTGGCTGTGAAACATCCAGAAGTGTCCATTGTTGCAGGATAGCAGGCATGGTTTGCATGGAGCAATCACATGGTAACCTACAGGATTACCACTAGCAGAGCAAAACAAACAAAGTAACTGTAATGTAAGTTCAAGGAGAAAAGACTGAGCAGAAGAACAAGCTGCAAGATCAATATTACACAAGAGTGCAAACACTTTACATGGCAAGTCAGCATGGAGTGTCCATCTCGGAAGTCTAAAGGAGCTTCTAAACTAGTAGCAATAAAATGGTTTTTAGAAAATATTTTAGCAAGGGTTTGTGTGGAGAAGTTTAAAATCAACATTTTAGAGCGGAGTCTTTAAGACAGAGACCCAAATTCTTTTTTTAGTTATCAGGGTAAGTTGAAAGCTGGACAAGTGTCTTAGCACGTTTTCCAAGCGGAATTCCCTAGTTACATTAGAAATTTGCATGAAGGAAAAAGCATGTGTGGCCCTGTGAAATTAGACAGGTATCCAACCCTGATCTGATCCCACGGAAGTAAATGGGAAGTTTTGTAAACCCAGTGGAGTAGAATCAGGCCTACTGACTGAACTGGGCTGATGGGTATCTAACACTTTACCTACCCACCCCAGTTGCAGAACTACAGGAATATGTGCTGTCTATTTCAGTATCTGGACAAGTCAAATTTTCTTGCTACCCAAATTTAACAAAACAAATATTCTGCAATTCTTAGAATGAAAATAAATTAAGAATCCTCATCCAATCAAATATTTGAAAAGCCTGAAGGCTGGGGTATGGATCCGACTGTCTCTCTGAAGTTTTCTAGAGAGTTTAAAGGAATAGGTTATGTCTAAATATCCAGCATTATTAGTAGATTAAAATATGTACAAAATTCTAAGACTGCTTTCATGTCACCACCTTCCAGCTGCTAGTCAGGGGTATGCCAACAAGCAAGCTGCTCTGAGTCTACAATCAAGTGTGAAACATGGAATTTCATTGTCGTCATAAATTCCTTCCTTTTGTTATCCAAGACCTTTACAACAAGGACTAGTAGTCACACCCAAATTAGCTTCCATTGTTTGGTCACAAAATGAAGGGATGTAACTACTACTACTACAGTACATCTTTTAACAGGTATGAACACCTAAGTCTTGCTAGAAAATGTACTTACCATTTTAAACAGGCAACGTTCTTCAGTTTGCATTTACAGATTTCAGTGAAATAGCAGTTGCCAATGAAATCAACAGTACTGGGGGAAAATTGTCATAGGAATATAGTTAGACATGAAGTGGATAATGATTTCAGTCTCCTTCTCTTTCTGAAAGGTAGCAAGTATTATATGCAATCTAATTTTTCCTGTTTTTATTTACATCAGCCATCCTTCTTGATTAACACAGTAATAAATCACTCTAGTCTAGAGAGAACACAGAGATACCTATACCATTAGTACTCTTCTTGGGACTGGAGAATGGATTCAGCCGTAATCATAAATAACTTTATGGCAGATATCCTTTATCCTCCAGTGTCCTTGGCCACCACATCACCGATGAGTGCTCAAGCTGAGCTGGGTAATAGTATTGAGTAGTAACAACAATGAGCAGATCCTACAAAACTGTGGCTTAGAGGAGAGACTACAATAGATTAGGGATGGAGAACCTTTCCTCCCAGGGGCCACTTTAAAATCACACAAGTTCCAAGAGCTGCATAGAAGTTGGGGGCAGGAAGAAAAGGGCCCAGATCATGGATCTGTGCCATGGATCCATCCCCTTCCTTGTACGATTGCTCTCACCTCTGTTTCCTTCCTCTGAGCTCACTTTTTCAGTACTGGAGGGTAGGAATTGGATGCATGGGCCAGATCCAAGAACTGGAAAGGAGCCAAATAAGAATTAGTCTTGAGTTACATTTGGCCCCTGGGCCGGAGGTTCCCTGCCCCAGATATAGAGCATCATTGCGTTCTGATTAAGGAGGCTGCCATTTAAGTGGTTCCTGTTGTTGCTATTCTGAGTTGCATCAGCATCATGACACTAACTTAAGGTGGCCAGATATGCAAATTCTAGGACACTTATGAGAAATACAGGTCGTAGGGCTGCATTGGAGCCAATGCAGCCCTGCAACCTGTATCTCATGTCTCCTAAAATTTGCATATCTGGCCACCCTACACTAACTTCTGGACCAGGCTGCCAAGTTTAGAACTGCATACCTAATATTCTGCATGGTAAATTACTTTAATTCTGCAAGTAGAAAAGTAGGAATATGTTGAATTTGAGAGCTGCATTATGAGTATTGTTAAAACACTATGTTATATCCCCCTCTACTTTTTGCAGTGTTCCCTCAACAGCTCTAGTCTAGTTTCCTGTAGGGCAGGACATTATTGATTTTGCTAGGATCAGCAGTTCAACTCAGATTTCAGCTTACTATCCATGTACTTTAAATATCCTCATAGTTGATCAAAGTAAGAGGAAAATTATCAGAGCAGGACTATAAAGCACTGTTAGTGCAACAGTCCAATGCAGTTGTTTCCAAACTAGGAAACACCACACTTCTAACTGGGCCCTGATATGCGTGGGCTGAAGACAGACATGCATGTAATTCTGCTTTACCACCACTTTAACATTTCTTATTCATGTTGCAGGGCTTATCCAGCCATGCAACATGCATAAAAAAATGTTAAAGCGGAGTTAGGGTGCATGCCTGTTTTCACTCATAATTAGACATGCCAGTTTCTAAAAGTGGGGGTTGCAGGGGTTTCTTTTGTCTCAGTGAGTTAACAGATTAAAGAAGCTTTGGAATCTTTAGTCAAATTAATGGTTTGGGTATGAACATTAAATAGCAAAGGGTAGGGGCGGGAAGGGGACAAGCTATCTTCAACGCAACTTGAAGAGCATCAAAGTTCAAGTCATCAAGATCACCCTCAAGTAGCTGAGGACAACTACAATTAATGCTTAGATCACACCTTGCCAGTTATTACACCAACCAATCTGGATTTTTCAATGGAACTATACATACGAGTAAAAGTATCCAGTATGAAAGTTGAATTAGGTGAGGTAACTGATCACGAAGCATTAATCATAAGAATCTCAAGATAACCTATTGCCTAAAATAATAATCTAGCAGATGATTGGCTTAATGAAAAGTATACTGAGTTTCTATTATCCAGCACTTGCATTTTCTTTAGTGGTGGTATAGTTTGCTTCACTACTTGTACATGGTCGTTCTCCATGTTTGAAACTGATTCACTTGTGATCAGTCCTGAGAATCCTTCTTCATCAATGAAGACGTGAAGCACTCTCTCTTTTTAATATTGTTACCTCCCGAGTATTTCTCCCTAGGCTAGAAGCATCTGCTACAAAATGGAGATGGACAATGCAATTCTCAAGCTATTTAGTACTGGTGCTTTCCTTTTAGGACCAGTACAAATCCAATTGAAATCATGTTAGTGCTAAGAACACCAACACTAAATATACCATGAGGCATTATCTCCAGGAAGTTTCCAAATGCTGATTTTCTCAAGTGATTATTGGGACCCAAAACTCCCCGCTCTGTTTGTTAGCCTCCCCACAGAATCGGCTTTAATGTAAATTCTTAGTTGACGAGTGGCTGCAAGTAAAAAATACAATCCAATAAATAACATGCTAAAAATAATAATGAACTCCAAAAAAATTTTTGGCTTCTACTCTGAAAAGTCAAACTGTCATCAAAACAAACTGTACAGCAAGTTTTACTTTCAAGTTTTAAAATAGACATTGCACAAAGAGGCAAGAACTAAAGCTACAAGTAGCTGAGACACCTTTGTAATAGTGTTCCACATATTTAGCTCACTGACACACAAAGTGAGTGCTATTTTAGGACTCTGAATTGGTTTTGTATGATGCATGAGACTAGCCAACAGCGGTAAGTGTCCGCAAGACCTAAGCGCCGTGTGGTTACCGTCTCTGTTCCATGCAAGTAGACTATGTGAGATGTGACTGTGTCCCGCTTTGGTCTGGGGTCCACTGGCATGTCTATTTACGAACCACCAGATGTTAGCCTGGGAGCATCCCAGGGCGGGTAGGCGGTGAGCCTGGGCTGCATCCCCAGAAAATCTCTTGAGGATGCAGCCTAGGCAAAGGGCTGCCCACGTGGGCTAACAAGCATGTTCAGCCCCACCATACCCACCTCAGTGCATGGGCCGCCATGGCTGAACACCATGGCTGTTCGTCAAGGGAGTGCTGGGAGCAGGGTAGGGTCGTCAATCTGTTTGTTGGCTCCTGCCCTACCCAGGGTGTGTGGTGGGATGGCTCTCCAGCCATGGGCATATTTATTCAGTACCCCTCCCTGACCTGAGTCAGCTGTGGTCTGCCAACCTGGGCTGGGGAGCTACTGTGCAACCCACATATTTGACCACTTCAGTCAAATAGTAAAGCTCCTCCTGTGCGAGGAACTGCCCTCTTCACTAGGAGTGACAATTAACTGTCCCAATTTAAAAGGAGTGACTTGTCTCCTGCGGTGTTTGTAAAGGAAGCAGAGACATAGACCAGTTACCAACATACTCATTAGCCATAGATTAGCACACACAGCCAAATAGGTGCTAAAAACAGATTAACTGCAAGTGGAGACAAAAACTAAACTATGTTCAGTATTGCATCACAATGGCTGATAGCACTGTCTGCACTTGCAACTGACAGTTTTCAGCATCTGTTCATATTTGTTTGCTTCCCATCTTCCTCTATAGGTGAAGCACTGACCGTTGACACAATCGGGAGCCCTAGTGCTAAGGAAGGGGAATTGGAAGCTACTGCATGACAAATCCTTTTCATTTTCAGTTGGCTTAAAGTTACTGAATATTTTAACATGGATATAGAGCAAATAGATCTTTCCCATTTTGAAACTTTTCTGACCTTGTCTACACTAGCTGATCTAGGAGCTGTTGGATGCCTTCAGATATCATGAAAAGCACTCAGAGTAGCACCATACAGTTGCCATGGGATTACCACATGGTGACAATTGGGGCCAGTCCATTCACTGGAGCAGCTGGATAGCATGTCCAGTGTAGTGGCCTTCTAGTTGGTGGCAATGCTGCTGTGCTTGCCTTTTTGAGTTACCAACATAGGCAAGAGCCAACATTTTCTCCCAAGCCAAGAAACTCAACATGCTGCTGGCTGCTCAATGGTGGAGAGCAGGAAACTACCAGGACTGGCTAAGGGGAAGTTGCAGGATCTAGGAAAGTAACTACTATTAGGATTGGGGTGGGGTGGGGGGGGGGGGGGGGGGGGGGGGGGGGGGAGGAGAAAGTAGTGTCAGGATCAGACAAGGCAAGCTGAGGATGGGAAGAGGAAAGAAGCAGAAGATGGGCAGGGAATGAAAAGGTTGAGTGTGTGTGTGTTCATGGTTGGGGGTGGGTATGTGTTCACACAGTCTAAGTTAGCCATTTGATAGAATTTTATCTTGCGCATTTCATGTCATATGGTGCCACCTGTATCAAGGGGCAGAGAGTTTGTATTTCCAACTGGCATTTCTATTTAATAAACTGACCTCACCAACTTGTGTTACTCATCATATGCATCTATATATTCACGTTGGTCCCTGCCCTTGGGGGCTTACAATATAGGAGAGACGGGTACATTTGCAGAGTTGAAAAAGTACATATGCACATACTTAACTTAGTTTACAGGGGAGAAGGCGATCTTGAATGAAAAGATGCAAGATGGCTGGTGGTGGGAGTGGGAGAAGCAAAACTTATTTTGTCTGAGGTAGCAAAATAGCTAGGACCGGTCATAGGAGTGTGGGGGTGGCAGTTTTCATCATCAGACCACACTGATTCCCCCACACCCCTTATCCAGAGGCAATCCATAGTAGAAGCACCATGGAAGAAAATATTCATGGTGCTTCTATTGTGGGTTGGCTCAGGATTACCAGTGGGTTGACTTGCTGATGTTGCAGAAATTATCACCATGTGGTAACAGAGGTAAACCCTTGGTACTGCGCATAGGAGCTTGTGGGGCTTTCCCAGACATCCGAGAGCCTCCCATAATGCAGAAACAGTTCAGATAGCCTTTGGCATTTCTGTTATAGTGTTGTGCAGACTTGCTCCAAGCAGGATTAGGTAACAATCTTGCTAGCTGGTTTATTTTAGTGCCCTTATATTAGAATTACTTCCTTTTGTTGCTGCCATTGATATAACTTTACTGCAGGAATGGTCTTCAGGGGGCAGGGGTGTGTGAAGCTTGTTTATGTAACCTAGTATCTGTGAGGTTGAGTGTATTAACACTCCTTCAGTAACCTGGAAAGCTGTATTCACTCTACTCAACTGATCCACAGAACAATGGCTCACCAGTTAGATTGTTTTTTTAAACAACAAGAACAAAAACAAACTCCAGAGCCATCTTTGTTTCTCAGATCATCTTAATTTTCCTGATCTTTTAAAAACCAGGTACTCGAATCAATATATTGCAGTTTTAAATTGTGTTTTTTCTCTACTGTATAATTATGTATAAGATGTACAAGTATTGGTATACTTATACAAGTACTATCAATACATATGTATCCAATAGATAAGTAAAAATCCTTTTAATTCCAAACCTTGCTTAACATAATATAAAAAAGTAAGGCTGGGTTATTTCTGTTCCCAAAATCTTGACTAGTATATAGATTCAACAATTCCATTGATGCACCAATCAAAATAAATTCTATCTTCTGGTCCTAGAGCTATTTTACTTCCTGTAATGTTACTAGGATTATTAATGTGTTTTTTTTTTTTTTTTTTTTTTGGGGGGGGGGGGGTTGGAGTTGCCAGCTGGTTAGAACTCCAGCCTGGGCCTTGGGAAACCAAAAAGCTCAACTCCTTGCTCTACCACATGCCCGTGTGACCTTAGGAGAGATTGCATCTGAAGATAGTGTCGCCTTGGGCAAGTCATGGGGCTGTTCATTGCTCAGAATTTCAGTTCCCCTTTTGTAAAAGGGTTTGGGAGGAAAAATGCATTCAATATCATGTGGTACTCAGATTTTATAGTAAAGAGACAAGTAAGATAGACATTTGTACCTATAAGTATCTATTTTACATGTCTTTAAAACAGATTTAGACACAGAGGAAGCAGAAATGTTGTAGAAAGCGACACTCCCTATCTATTTGAATTTGTGTTTTAAGAGGCTATTTATCTGGCCACGTCTGAACTTGAAAGAAAAACAAACAAACAAGCACTTTTAGTAGGTTGCACATATAGAACAAAAGCCATATTGTAGAGTTGGGGAACCTTAGTGGGCTGCATTAGGCCCCAGACCTAAGTTTTTATGTGGCCCCTTTCCACTTCCTGGCCCTTAGATCCAGTTCTTACCTCCAATTGCTGAAAATCTGAGCTCACGGGAAAGGAACAGAGATGAGGGCATGCAAACAAGGAGAGGGGACAGATTCACAGCACAAATCCATTATTTGGGCTTTCCTTGAGTGCATCCCTTAAGCACTCCTGCCCTAACTTCTGTGCGAGCCTATACGCTTGTGTAAGTTTCCAAAGTGGTCCCCGGGATGGAAAAGGTTCCCCACCTCTGCCATATAGGATGGCTAATGAGGCTCTCCATAAGCCTAAGGTACTGTTTGGAGCTTGGTTCACCCTAACATGCTACCCCTATACTTGTTATCCCGGATGCGCTTATTCCAGTAGTAGCAATACATTGAGAGCATTTAATCAGGTTTCATGATTATGTGAACAAGGCCTGTATGCATGTTCCACAGTCTCCCATCTGGTACTGTAGCCTCAAGGACACCTAGGTTGCATTCCAGTTGACATGAGTATCAAACTCAATTCATGTCCTTTAACACTTTCAAATACACTTCCTTCCTTGTACTCAGGTTGAATGTTACACCTGAGTTTTAGAAAAAAACCAAACCCAGTTGCCTTACATAAATGTAGGCAGTTTACTGCAACAGATAGGAGCACTACTTAAACCCTAGTTTACAAATCTGACATAAGCTCTCTGTCAGAAAGAACAGGTCTTCTTGTGTTCCTACAACAGGAGACTGGGACCTATGGGTGTTAACATGAAATAGACTATAAAAAGCATAAGTGACAGTTTTAGTCACTCTCACTTCTGATTAGCAAAAATTACTCTCTCAATGCTGTAATGGTAGAGTGGGCAACCTTTCCCCTCTCCTATGGGCCACTATGAACATTACTACAAACTCTGAAGGCTCCATAGGCATTGTGTGGGGGAGGGCACTTAAGGACTACACTCAAGCTGGAGTAAGGAAGCGGAGGGTCCAGATCATGGATCCATCTTTTATCGCAGAGTTCATGCCCTCATCACTGCTCTCTTATTCATGAGCACACTTTTCAGTGCATGAGGGGGCTAGGAGCTGGAGCCAGGGACCAGATCTAGAAACGGTCCAAATAAAAACAAGCTGCAGGCTGGATTTGACTCATGACCAGGAGTTGCTCATCCTTGTTGTAACATTGGGGGGTTCAGTTTCACCAGGCAAATGTGTGGTTTTAGACTACTTAAAGTTTTCTTAATAAAAGCTTTGTTATAGGAGTAAAAATACTATTTTGCATTCTTTTGCAATCTGTGCCCTAGGTCCTGTGTCTGGAAATGGGGATTACACACTCCTGTTTGTCAGATGGTATTATGAAGGCTATTTAAGAAGGTATATAGGACACAAGTGTAGTGTGGACAAGACAGTATGCTGCAATCGAGTGTAATCCATTTTGAAATTTAAAAATAATTCTGCAATCCTCGACAGAAACAAAGTTATGCTAAGAATAAGAGTCAATGAAATTGCAACCTCATCTGCAGCTAGTGCAACTCCATGTGAGGTTCCAACCCAACATTTGGGAACCTCTGCCTTTAACATGCCAACAATATTCAGGTGAAGACTAGAGGGAGAGAAACTTGATGGAGATCAAAAGTCCTGCAGAGATCTGGCCTTTCTCCACCAGAGAAGTCCTTGTGGGTCTGTGATAGTGTCTTCCTAAGTGCTTGCATAGCCCACCACAGCAGGATCCACTGGGCAATAGTCAAGCCCTAGCCACAGAAGGTCCAAGGTCTAGAGATGGTGGCTTGGGGACTCACCTGGTAGGAGGGATGTCGGTAGAATAGAGGTCTGTCTCGGTGTCAGCCAGCAGCACAGCCTTCATGCCCCGCATGCTCAGCACTTGCTGGCAGAACTTGCAGCACAGCACCGACACACACCTGTCCTCGAAGGTGCAGCTGCTGGTGGACATGGCAGGTCAGTCTGCAGCACAGGGGCTTTGTGCTTCCTCACTGCGTAGGAAGAGAGTGGAGGGATCCTTCCCAAGGATCCTGTTCTCCTCACAGCATCTCCCCTCCAGAATCACCCTCGGGGTCCGCCAACAGTTGTCCCTCCCCAAGCCACTGCCACCATCCACACACCTGCCCCCTTCACTTCAAAGACAAGTCCCTCCTGACCTCACCAATCGGGGCTGCTCTTTCCACCTTCTCTACCCGGCACCCCCCAGAAGGGACTGCTCCCCCCCTTCACCATGGGCTGCTTCTGCCCGTTTCCTCCTGACCCCGCACCTCTTCTACCAGGCACCGACCTCCCTCAACTGCCTCTGTCCCCCTCCCCTTCTCCGGCTGTTCGCTCGCTCGCGCTGACTCCTCCCGCACCGTTCAGGTTCTTAGGCACTTGCAGCCACCTCGCTGCTGTCGTGAAATCCCCAAACGCCGGGGAGTCGCGGTCCCCAGGCCTTTCAGTTTGAATGTGCTGCCTCGTGCCCCCATTGGAAGAAGCCTGACACGCCTCCGGCAGCCCGATTGGAAGACTCACCGCGAGATCCGCCTTCCCGTGAAGCCTGCGCAGCTCGCCATTGTTGGCCACACCCCTTTTTCTCAGTGTAGGCGCCAGGGCGCGCTCCCCACCTCCCAACAGTGGATAATAATATGAATATTGTGCCCCGCCTCTTGCAGCAGCGGTCAATTGGATTAATGTTTTAGTCCTCGGCGCGCTCTGAATGGTCCCCGCCGGACTCGAGGGGTGGTGCTAATATGGAAAAGTGGCGGGACAGAGGAGGGGGTAGGGAGGAAGGTGAAGTGTTGCTATTGGGCGAGAGACCTGCCACTTTTTCGCCTAGCAGCGGGGGATTGGTGGAGACAGGTTAGAGGCGGGGTGGTTGAGCAAGGGCTGCAGAGGGAACTGATTGCTGGAGCGGCAGCCGGGAGGAGGGGATCCGTCTGTACAGCATTGCAGGTAATAGCTCCGTCTAGGGTGGAGGAATCGGGGACTAGTCATCAAGCCTATAATACTTCTCTTCCTCCTCAGAAAACAGTAATCTATCCCATAATATTCCCTCAGGGCAGAACAGAAGATCCCCTAGGTCAATACTTTCCCGCGGCAGACCATGATAATCCCCTGCCAGGACGGGACTCCTATCCCATAATATTTCACCTCTGAGGGCAGCACAGGACTCGCATTCCATAATATTCCCCGTTTAGGACAGGACAGGCTCCCCCGCCCCCTTAGTCTAGTGTAAAAATTCCCGCTAGCAGAGGACCCTAATCCCCTCCTAATTGCCCTCTCAAAATAGGGCATCTCATCCCAGAATATTCCCACAGGAATCAGGGCAACTGTCTGTCTCTTAGGGCAGACGATATTAGCTCTAACACATGATCTTTAACACACACACCCCTCACGGGGCAGGATACACCAATGCATTCTTTTGGAGCACGACACCCCCTGGACAGGTTACTAATCCCCCTCCCCGATTGGATACCACCCGCCCCAAATACTCCCCCCCCCCTTTAGCAGTCAATTCTCCCCCGCCTATAATAACTCTCCCCCTCTCATAATCCTTCCCAAGTTACGTTTTCCCACAGGACAGCACTTTATGATCTTCCCCTTCCCTCAAAATGGTAGAGCCCATAGTATTCTACTTTCTAAGATAGGGACCCAGCCCATGGCACGCAGGTGCCCACACGTATCTCGGGGCGAGAGCCTGCCCTAAACAGCCCACAAAACTCTGCCTCTCGTAGATTGCTTTCCTCCAGACCGCTCCTGCCATGTCCAGGACATTTGCCTCACAGTCTTGAAAGTTGATATTCCTCGCTAACTGTTCCTGATATGATTAGAGCAAAGAGTGAAGATCGAGCTGGGCTCTTCATTCCTGAAGTGAAAGCAAATGAGGCATGAGAACTCTTCTTATAGGACAGGCTCTATATAACTTGTAGTTTTCAGAAATAGCAGCAGGCACGGTCCCAACGCGTGGTTGGGGGAGAGGCAAAGGTTTTGCACTCGGCACTGGGTAGATGTGACTATTCCATGTATTTGTGGGAGAATTTTAAATAATGTGCCTTTGCACAGGCTTGCCTGCTGGGAGACTAGCGATTGTATGGGCAGCCTGGAATATCTTCCACTCCCTCAGAACCCACCACACTTATTGTTTGTTTGCTTTCCATTTAAATTCTCCAGCCCTTAGTCTGTAACCCCATCCCGTTTCCTGTCTCTGCTAGCCACATTGTCCTCTTGATGTTCGATGTGGATCCAGGCTTCCCCACCTACCTTTCCCCCTCCCCCACTTCTTACATTTGTTTGCCAACTGTAGTAACTCAAAAAAGTTATGCCCTGACTCCCTCCTCCCCCTGCTGAGAGGTTTGCATCTGCCTTACACATTGTGGGCTCCAGATCAGCCTTGATGTTTAGAAGAGATACATGTACTACTTACTTCTGGGTGTGGGAGACCAAATATTTTATAATAACAATGCAAAAACCAAAAAACAAAGCTTTCCTGTTGGTTGACAATTTTAGCTATAGCAAAGGGGATTAGTTTTATTTATAAAATGGTTTGTGGATTCATTGTTGAGCTCTTTCACTTCATGTAATTTAAGGATTTTGATTTTTTTAAAACACATGATATTGCTGCTTTTCCATTTCCCCCCAATCCCATGCTCATTCAGAGAATTTATTTTTTCTGCCTTTTTTTTTTTTTTTGCATGGGGCGTTTTTCTCTTTTACTCCCTCCACTTATTATTTGGAGATTTCTCTTACATGCTCATGTATAATATATATTACGGAATTTTTGCAGTATCAATGCAGCTTTGTTTAATTTAAAAAAAAATAATGTTTTTACATTTTATGACTGAATGAACCTCTAATATATGCTTTTGGGTGAATTTGCAGGCAGTTGAACCAAAGAAACGACTTTGGATTCTTTATCTCTGCTCCCAATTGGGATTTAATTTACATCATCTCTGAGCCTATTCCTTAAAAAAAAAAAAAAACCCGGGGCAAACTAAACACACACAAAACATGTTGTTGTGCGGAAGGACTTCCACTCCCTGACTGTGCTATTAATGTTAGTAATCAGGAAAAGCCTTTGGGGGCTGCAGATTCTCTCTAGTCTGATGCTGCCGCTGCTGCTAAAGGTTTTGGTGCAGGGAATCAAAACTGCTGCCTTTCCCATCCGCTGATCTCTTCACATCTGCATTTTGCTGCTGCCACACTCCGTCTCGCACTGTCTCTACATGGACTGATTGTTCTTGTGGGAGCACAAGAAGGCAACCAAGGCATTGCCTTTTAGGAGGAAGAAAAATTGCATTTACTTGTTGTGTTCTGCGGGATCTTTGTCGAGGTTAATCTCTTTGGAAAGGAAAACATGACGTCGCCAGCTAAATTCAAAAAGGATAAGGAGATCATAGCTGAATATGACACTCAAGTCAAAGGTAGGCATATATATATATATATATATATATTTAACATCAATCTGATCTATTTTGATTGCAGTCTTGACTTGCAAATGCAGGAGTTCACTAGACGTTTGGGTGGGGAAGGGGAAAGCATTTTCAGATTGCCAGGAATTTGCAGCGTTTTCCAATAGTGCAATGTTGCAAGGGATTGGCAGTGATTTTTGCTTCATGGGCTGGGTTCTTTATGTACTAGTGTCTTTCATTTTTATTTTTGGTAGCTCTTAATACTTTTTGCTGAGATGCATTTCTTGTATAAGACACATTTTTAGTTCAAATTGACTGAATTTTCTGGATGTTTAAAATATTATTTAGATTTGACATGTGACACTCAGTGAATCATAGACTGCTTTTAAATGTCTTTTTTCAGGGAACATTTGAAAACCTGTATATTAGTCGAAGAAGCTGTTCCACTTGGCAGTATTGTGGACCATTGATTACAGGGCTCTTTATAGCAGTCTGACCCCGTCGCCTCATGACTATAATATCCTAAGGTTATAAAATAATATGTATATATAAAAACATGTCAGTGGCATTTCAGTTCTTACACTGAAGGTTGAATTATTTGCTATGACAACAACTTCCTTTACTTGTTCCATGCAAGACTATTGCTGCGAATGGGTAGTTGGCTTGGTTCCAGGACATCACATGCCCTGCTTGATCGAGAAGATGGTGAAATGCTTGCCTAACCCTTTTCTGTCTGCAGTTTTCAGAATATTTTTGAAATGTGAGAATCCCCCCTCATGCCCATGTGACTTGGCAAAACATTGCTGGTGGAAGATTGTTAAACTTTTCAAATGTAGCTAGATGAATGACGCCTGTGTGGTTGTATAGTGTGTGGAAAGGAAAGGTGACCTCAGAGATGAGGCAGGAGATTTGGGTTTCATTCTTGAGCTTCATATTCAGAGCTAGAGCCTGCGTCCATTTAAGTCAATGGAAAACCAGCCATTGACTTCAGAAGTGCAGGACTAGGGCCTTTTGTGTGACCTGGTGCGAGTCACAACTTCTCTGTACTTCAGTATTTTAGAAATGGGGAGAAGTGAAGTAGGATCTTCTCAAGGGGGTGCTACAAAGTTTCAATCCTTTGTTTTTGTAAAGTGCACTGACCATTTGGTTGGAATGCAGTAGATGTGCAAAGTATTAACCTCTCCTCCATCCCCTTTGTCTCTTGATATCAATGTGGTGTACATTCACTTTTCAAACCAACTAGTCTTTTGGAGTGTCAGTAGCCAGCAGGAGGCACTGCTTCAGAAAAGAATGGTCTCAGCCTAGTAAGCCATCAGTGGCACTGCTGGAGATGTAGGTGGTCTTTAATTCAAAGTGTTTAAAATATATGCATGGAGATCTGCGTTTCCTTTGTTTCAATATTCCTTTCATTTCCTTAACAATGACTGCTTGCTTACAGCAACTCTTTTCTACAGAATGACTGTGCTCTGGAAAAATGGTTTGAGGGTGAAAAGGAAAAAAAAGCTTATGCCTTATTTAATCAGCGTGCAGTCATGTGGGCTCTGTGATCTCATCAGGTGTCTCACATTAAATAGTCAGACCTGGTCAATATTTGAACGGAAACACTGAAAGACAAAGCTGTGGAGTTTCATGAAGTAATGTTTGGGGATTCAGGAGGGGACCCTTCTTTTTTTTTTTTTGCATGTGGGACCAATGCTTCAGCGGGGGGCACTTCCTAGACTAAAATTCAAGGTCCCTGACCCTTTGTGGCCATTTAGGACATGAGGGTCCTGATATCTGAAGCATCATAGTTAGTCCTTGAGTTCAGGTCAAATTCCAACTCTAACTGATTACATTGTCTCTAAATTTCCTTTGTACTGCATTTGACTGTGGATCTTCTTGTTTTTTCCCTAACCTTTTGTGCAGCTTGGCTGCATGCGTTCCACTCCAGAGGAGGGGGGTGCCTTCATGGTGGGTGACATGAATCATGCATGACAAGCACTTAGATGCTGCTTAAATTGTAAGGCATTATCTGGCGTGTTTGAGAATGGGAGAAAATTCTCCAAATTTTTTTTTTTTTTTGCTGGCATTAAAAAACCCTGATGCTTTAGTATTCCACATTGGATTAAAGGAAGGAAGCTGTTTAGAGACCTCATTTAAAATTGGTAATCAACAAGTGAATGACTTATTGCATGGGTGCTCTCTGTCCCTCTAATTGTAGCCTAGAGAGTGTGATTGCCATCTTGGTCCTAAATGTAAGAGTTGGAGACAAAAGAGTTCAAAGGAGTTTTTAAATCTTTTATTGGACACACTTCCATTTGGTGAGAGTATGCAAGCTGTCGGGTCACATGGGGCCCTTCTTCTGGCAAGAAAGTAGTTAGAAATATTTTTCATTTCATTTTCTATTTATACCCCCCCACCCCATACCTTTGGGGCTCAGGGTGGCTTACAAGAGAAACACAGTACAATCAAAAAACAAAAAATGTATTAAAACAATAATTGAAAACCCCCAAAACTCACCACCCTATAATATAATAATTATCCTTCTATTTGCTGGGGGTGGTGGGGATTCCCACCCACTTCTAGCTAGAGTGGCCAAATATGAAAATATTTACAGGACACTTATGAGAAATACAGGTTGCAGGGTCTAGTATGGTGCTGCAACCTGTATTTTTCCACATCTTGTAAACATTTGCATCTGGCCACCTTACATCTACCCACAAAATCTTTATAATTCCATATCCCACACTTCCCTTCTTTCCTCTCCCACAGCCTACTCAGCCTCCCCATATTCCTCATTAAAACCCTATTAAAATATGAAATTTATTTATTTAAAATAAACCATCCAAAACCTAACTTCCGTCCACAAACAGCCAGCAGCCTCTGGCAGTCACCTGCCACAAAAGGATGCCTTTTTGAGGGTGTATTTACATGAGATGGGCAGGAGGGGGTCCATGACTGGTGCATGAACCATTGTGCATGGGGGAATGCTTCAAACAAGCAGCTCCACGTACCACCCACTCTGTCCACGCACGGGGCACTCTGGCTTTGTCTGCAGTGCCTCATGCGTGGATGGGCTGGGTGGTGTGTGGGTCACAGGAGTGCAGCCCCACGCACCAAATTCATATGAGCGCTTCCGTCCCCCCATGTGGATGGTGGGTGTCTATGTGTGGGAGTGCCTTGTGTAAAAATGCCCATAGAAGTGAGTGTGGGGTGAGGCGTAGACAGAAAGACCTAGCCCATGCTTGTTGAGAAGCTTCTCCTTCTCTGCCACAGGAGACCTTTTATGGTTGGGTGGGAGGGAAAGCCCCAGGTGGAAAGGCCAGCCCCTATTGACAGAGCAAACGCAAGACAGGCGTGTGTGTGCACGCCCCGCCCATGCACCGGTGTGCCCATGGACCCCCTACCTGGCAGAGCCGTGTAAAAACAGCCTGTGAGGAGCCACTCAATGAAGAACAGAAGGTTGTTGCCTTCATTCTGAGGGAGGAGAGCGCTTTTTATACTAGAGGAGCTCAAGACTATCACGTGGTCTATTTGAATAGGGTGAGCATGCACAACCCAGTTATGAGAATGTTGGGAGCCATTTCGAAGAACCTTCTTTACAAGGTAACAGCGTTCTGATCACGCACATGGGGAGGAGTTGTTTGTTTACAAACAGCTTTATCTCCCAGTCCGATCAGTGTCCCTATGTCCTGCTGCTGCTGCACTACTAGCAGGCAGAGGCAGGTGAGTGATGGGGATCAAAGTCAGGGAGGGTAGGCAGAAGAAATGATTGGGGGAGAAGCTGGCTGCAGCCTGCCGCCCAGCCAGAGATGTGCGGAGCCTCAGCTGGCCCCGGGGCCATGCGTGGCTGCACATGTGGCACGTGCCTGGGGCCGGCCCTGCCTGAAAACTCACCTACTCTTGCCAAAAGAAGTACGTCGGTGGTTTGGCAGCCAGGGTGAGTGCAGTCCTCTGGACCCTCCCATGAGTTGTTTGGTGGCCAGAGTGATCATGCCCCTCCAGGCCCAATCCTCGGTTCTTGCTTCATAGCAGGACTGCACGGGTCGACCAGACGGGAGGAGGCCCGTTACCCCACATTGGCCCGGGTGGGGCAACAGTAGCATGCTATGCATCACCAACCTTCTCTGGTGGACGTGTTGTGTAGCAACTGGCCCACCTGACTGCCACAGGGTGGAAGTGGACAAACATCTAGCAACGCTGGACTAACAGTCAGTTGCATTGTGCGCTAATGTGGGATAAGGTGGCCCAATGTGGAATAACGTCTCATGTGGCCTAACCCTAAGTATCTCTAAGATAAAATGTCTGATAATCCCTAAGCTTGGTTTGAAAAATTGATGAACAGAGTTGGAGTTGATTAATGAAAGAAAATGTGAAGAGGAGCATCAGTTTCTGTGATTAATAAGGTCCTAATTACTTGACTCTCCTTGGTCCTGAGCCACTGAATGAACATGTTCTTCTTCTTATGAATGTCTTCTGCATAGTGGCATTAATTAGGGGGAATTTATCATTCTGGTATATGAATTAGTTTTTGACCCTTTAGTGTTTTGTGTGTCCTAGATTGCAGCTGCACATTTAGCTGAATCCATCTCCATGGACTGATGATATCCAATAGCCATTTGTATTTCTCTCAGATCAAAGTGGACTCGTTCATCTTTCTTGTGTGGTTGATTTCTAATATAGAGGCTGATTGGGGCAAGGATCTAGCACAGCATTTAGAACTGTATGACTGTCTTCCTTCCTGGGACTTTTGGTAAGTAGCATAATAACACTGAATAAAGTCACACAAGATGTGATGGACCTGATCCCCTGCTGGCCCCAGGGCGGAAAATTGCAGTTGCCACACTTTGGGTTGGTGAGGTGAGCAGCCCGCATGATTTATCCCGCTGCGGCCTTCACTAGTCCCTCCATGCTACAGGTTGGACTGAGGAGCCGGCCACAGGAGGCTGGATGCCCGGACTCCTGCTGTGCTGCAGGATTGGGCCTGCTGCTGCTATACAGCTGATGGAAGGGGGTGGAGGAGTGTGCGCGCTCCCACCTACCATACAGTTAATCAGGGGGAGTGGGGACTCAGAGGAGTGCCAAGTTCTCTCTCCGATCAGCTGTTGGGCAGGTAGAAAGAGCATGCTCCTCCAGGTCTGATCAGCAGACCGCACCTTGTGACAGGGCTGCATGGACTGACCACATGAGAGGTGGCCCCTTAACCCAATTCAGGCAGCGTTACCCCACTTTGGGCAGTGCTACTGTGTGATGAGTCCCTGGCCTTCCCTGGTGGATGCGTTGCGTAGCAGCCAGCTGCCCGCCCTGGGGCAGGACTGGGCAAATATGTGGTGACTGCCAGCTGTACGATGCGCTGCATTGCGGGATAAGGTTGCCAAATGTGGGGTAACACTACACAAATTGGGTTAGTGTCTTATGTGGCTTCGTCCACTGTGCTTTGGGTAGTCAAGTACTGACAAGTGTCTAAGACTCCGTCTTCACTTGTGTCGCAACACAGCCTCCGATGTTAGCCAGGAGTGCCCTCTTTCAGGTACCATCTGCCCATGAAGTTTCTACAACAAGGGCATGCAGAGAGGTATTCTTGGTGGCTGCCTCACAACTGTGGAACCTCCCTTCTCTTAGAGGCCTGAGCCTTCTCATCTACCAGAAGGAGTGTAAGACTTTTCTGTTTGGTCAGGCATTTGGCCAGCAGGGATAGGGTTGGCTTGACTGGAGGGGGGGTGGTTAGAGAAAGAGTTGGGGTAGGTTAAGGGGATTTTTTTGTAGATGTTTTTATAGATATTCTTATGTTGTAAGCTGCTCTGAGCCTTAATGGGAAAGGTGGGGTATAAATGTGAATAAATAAATATTAGTTTTCTATATTTGATGACATAAAGTTCAGTTACCATGCTACTGAGCTGTCTAGAGATGGCTTTCTCAACTACCCTTTGTGCAGGGCTATACAAAAATCCACTTGCCCTGCTTGTCTCTTTCTATTTTTTTAAGCAGGATTTTTACAGTCATGGGCCCACCACTTACCTCACTGCAAGTCCTAGTCTGGAGAGTCATCTATTTATGCCTGGCTAGTGAATTATTTATTTACTTTTATAGCCCTTCCTTAGTGGTTTAGTTCCCTCATTTGAGACATAGATCATGATACAAAGATAGTGTTAAATTTAATCATACTTGATGGTGTTAGTACTTTTCTTGTCAGTGGAGAGAAGAATTTCAAGTCAATCTTGAAAGGCTGTGATTAAAAAATGCTCTCTTCCTATTCTTTCATTAATCAACTCCAAATTTAAAAAAATGGTCTTTGAGAAATATACTTTAAACGGTGAGCTGTGTGTTGAATAGTTGAAATTCTCCTCTGGAGGACTGGGGGTGTGGGTGTTGTCATCTTGCTATGCATTTGTGCACCATGTGCTTTATGAAGATTAAAGGATCTGCAGAGCTGGAAAGTGAGATTCCATGGCTTCCATATGGAGACTTTGATAGCAGAAGCTCATTTTTTTTGTCCAGATTGTCTTAACCCTTTAATGATTCTTCTGTGCAGCCTATGGTGTTGCAGAGAGCTAAATCATGCAGAGCGGTGTTTTTTCCATAGACAACTTTGACTACTGCACATCTGGGACTGATGCAAGGCTGTCACCCTTATTTTTAGAATAAATGTGCTAGACTCAGAGTCTAGACTACGGCCCATTGATTTATCCTTTAATAGTTTCCCCCCCTTCCTGTCCCATGAGAGAATTATATTTAATAAAATTGTGTAAAGCTGCATTAAATAGATATTGGTGACCCCCACAACCATAGAGCTAATTCTGGTGGTGTTTACCACAGTAATAATTTTCATTAGATTTTCTTTCTTGGAAAGGTAACCTTCAACAAAGATTTATAAATACTCTCCTCTGAAAAGCAAATAGTTTGACAAAGTTCAGTGTATTTAGGCATATGAAAATAGATAAAGTTAATCCCTGCCAAAGGGAGGAGAGCATGTGTGTGCATGTTCATTTACTCATTTTAGGGCATTTTCACACAAGACACTCTCCACGCACCCACCACCCACTATATATGTTGCAGGGCTGCAGTGTTGCCCTATAGCATGTATAGTGGGTGGGTAATGTGGAGAGTGTCTTGTGTGAAAATGCTCTTAGTAAACAGATCTTAACAAATCAGGGAAGAAATCTGGTTGGTGTTTCCATAGGCCAAGAGTAGCCACAATTCCCAATCCCAAGAGCTGTGTACCAAAATCTTAATTTTGGTAGAGCCACAAGAAACATGTGCATGTGTGCTCCTTTTGAAGCATTTCCTGGGCTGAGCCTTGCCCTCTCCCCACCCTTCTGCTTTCTGATTCGTTGGCAGAACCTGTGCTCTGTGGTTCTGACCGCTGAGATTCTGCTGAGACTTGGGTCAGGAAGGGACCTGGGACAGGCCTTGGACGAAAGCCACATTTGAACTGTCTGAGAACTGGGGCTCCTGAGCTGCAGTTTGGCCTCTCGTGCTATAGGATAACAAACCCCCTTCCTGCACTTCTGCTGATCAGTTCAGTCTGCTCATTGAATAAGATGGACACCGTATTCTGGGTGGTGGTCCCATATATACCCCTCGATGCTGTCCACAAAAGGTTGAGCTGGGACCTCCTGGAGCATCTGCTGTTCATCATGATCAGTGGGGAGTAGGCATTCTTCCTCAAAGCATTGCAAATCCCAGTGTGGGTGGGTGAAATGCTTGTTTCCTGTTGAGCAGTGGGAGAAGAGAAGCATCTCCATTGCATTGGGGAATGTTATGGATGGAGAAGGGAGGCACCCGGGTTTTTTTGCCTAGGGGAGTTGAATACCTTGGACTGGGACAGGTCTACTGTACAATGTGTTTTTGATATCTCCCAATCCACTGACCAACAGTCACCTAAATCCTATTTTTAAATGTCTTACTTAGAACTGATAACAGTCTTTGTCATTCACTGCTGTTTAGAACACCCAGTGACTGATCAGTGAGCTACAGCTGTTACTCCACTTAAGGTTGTTTCCCCCAGACACTCTAACACTGATAAAATGGGTGTTACATTTTATTATGCATGTTGCAGGACTGCAGGTGTGCTCTGAGTGCCCTGCAACATGTATAATAAAATGTAACACCCATTTTATCAGTGTTAGTGTGTCCGTGGGAAAAGGACCTAAGTGGCATTATCTGGACTTTAAATACTAGTAAGAGTGTTAGAGCAGCATAGAGGTTCATGGGAACCTCCTTTACAAAGGTTCTGGGGAAAGGGCATCCAACTGGAAATTCTCATTCTATGGCAAGGGGGAAGCAATTAATCTGCCACTGGTGGTAACTCATAGCAGTTTATTTAACCTTTTACATTGCAGTCTGGCTGATAGTCTGAACTTCGAAAGGCCTCAAAATGGTTTATGGTTGACAGTATGTACAATACTCATCTAAATATTTGCAGGATCATCTTTTTGTCTTCTATCCCATCAAGGCAATTGTGATCCGCAGGGATTACTTTGCTGTCAGTCTTGAAGTGCAGGCAGAAGTTTTTCATTATTGTTTGTAGAACTTCTTAAATGATGATGTCCCCCTGGCTGTTTGTAAAGCGTGCATGCATTTTGTTTGAATCACTTTCTTTGTGACTTCATGCACTTGCTTTGGCACTGGCAATCTGCAACTGGGCTTTTGGGCCTATTTTATTTCTTTCAAAGGTATTTTATGTGCTGCACTGAGGTGCTTCTTTTGGCAATGACTAGTGTTTAAATAATGAAATAAAGGTTTTTTTTGTTTTTCTCCAGTCATCCATTTTGCCAGAACGGAGTGGAATATTTTAAAATTTCCAGTTTTGTATATACTGGGTTACTGTTTACTTTTAAAATGTAAAACTACCTTTTAAGGGGTTCTACTGTTAATCATTGCTGTGTGTCTATGTAAGTGATTCCATTTGTTCGCAGCAATACGTTACTCCAAAGCGCTGTGTATTAAATTGCTTTCGAAGTTATCTTTTTTTCCTGCAGCTTTTGATAGTTCTAATCCCCTGAGCTTTGTATCTGCTCAGAATGGGCCATCTGAAAAGTTTGATGCCCAGTAGAGGCCCTGTTGGGAGACTTTGGTTTAGTGTTACAGATAAAGTTTGTTTTCTTCTTCTCTTATGTGTGCTTCCTGCTAATGGATTATTAATAAGGTAGGGAGTGGGGGGAGGGAAGGATGAAGTAATCCCACTGTGATCCCCTTAGCAATGGAAAACCCGGGTGCCTTGTCTTCACGTTTATCATGCATTTTTGTGTCTGCAATCCATAGCTGATCAGAACACTTCATCTCCTAAGAAATATCACTGTTTCACTGGGAAGTAAAAGCAAATGTGTCTGTGACTTTTCCCAGGGCTCTTATATAAAATATGCCTACTGTAGGCGTTCCATCGAGGTGTTCTCAGATCCATACAGGGTGACCGTCTGCCATGTTTTTATTTTCTACTCCCTCTCAAATTGTTTCTGCTCTTGGAAGACTCCTCTCCACCAGCTATATTTTAACATGCTGTAGTTTAAAGAAGATTTCAGCTATTCTATTTTGTAGTGCAGTTGAAGTCCATTTGTTGGTTGGCCTTTCTCCTGCCTTGTGTACCATTGCAATAAAATTCTAAAGAGGGATTACTTGATCTAGCATCGTATAAAAATTTATGTATCGTTTCCTCCTCCTCTTGACAAAAGCTGTATTTCTAGGATGATAAGAACATAAGAAGTGCCATACTGGGTCAGACCATGGTCCATCGAGCCCAGCATTCTGCCTCTGACAGTGGCCAATCACGGGGGCCTGGGAGAAGCACCCAACAGGTCACGATGCTATCCATTCCCTGTGGGTCATCCCCAGGCTCCTGACAGTAAAGGGTTTTGTTCCCCAATCCTATCTTCCAGAAACCTGTCCAAACCTCTTTTAAACTCAGTTATACTGCTGGCCTTAACCACCTCCCCTGGCAGTAAATTCAATAACCTAATTGTATGCTGAGTGAAAAAATACTTTCTTTTGTCTGTTTTTACTCTGCCACCTGTGAGTTTCATGAAGTGTCCCCTAGTTTTAGTACTAGTTGAGAGGGTAAATAATCGTTCCCTGTTTACACGTTCCACACCACTCATAATTTTATAGACCTCTATCATATCTCCTCTCAGCCATCTCTTTTCCAAGCTGAAGAGCCCCAACCTATCAAGCCTCTCCTCATACGGGTGCTGTTCCATACCCTGGATCATTTTTGTTGCCCTTCTCTGTACCTTTTCTAGTTCCGCTATGCCTTTTTTGAGATGGGGCGACCAGAACTGCACACAATATTCAAGGTGCGGTCGCACCATTGATTTGTATAGAGGCATTATGACATCCTCAGTTTTATTCTCTATTCCCTTGCGAATAACTCCTAACATTCTGTTTGCTTTTTTGACTGCTGCTGCGCACTGGGCTGAGGATTTCAGTGTATTATCCACAATCACTCCCAGATCCTTTTCCTGAGTGGTAACTCCTAGTTTAGTACCCAGCATTGTGTACTCATAATTTGGATTATTTTTCCCAATGTGCATCACTTTGAACTTGTCCACATTAAATCTCATCTGCCATTTTAGATGCTCAGGCACCCAGTCTTGTAAGATCTTGCTGCAGCTCCTCACAGTCTGCTCGTGTTCTGACTACTCTGAATAACTTGGTGTCATCTGCAAATTTGATCACCTCACTCTTAACACCCTTTTCCAGATCATTAATGAATACATTGAAAAGAACTGGTCCCAGTACAGATCCTTGGGGCACACCACTTTTTACATCCCTCCATTGTGAAAACTGGCCATTTAGTCCCACTCTTTGCTTCCTATCCTTTAACCAGTTACCAATCCATAGCAAAACACTACCTCCTATCCCATGACTTTTTAATGATGAAACTTGGATTTTGGAAAGCAAACTCTGAATAGGACAAGATACTTCCAAGTTTGTTTTATGTGGGTTTTCCTTAATGGGTGAAAATGCCAAGAAACTGTTGCCTTTCACAAAGATGTGCAACTTGAAGAATTTCAAATACAGAAAGTTTCTGAAGCCGTTATTATTTTTGTTTCCTGTCTAAATATCTTAGTTATCATTGTTTGCTTAATCAGAGACCACTTTTGATGAAACTAATTAATTTAGATTGACACTTTCCCAAATGTCATGAAGTATGAATATTCTTGGAAGAAGCAGCTGGGAAACTTGGATCCTCTACCTGAGATTATTTTCAGTGCCATCTGCCAATTAAAAAACAATTTTTTTTTACTCTCTTAAAATTCATCCATCAAAGAGCAAGATGTCCAGGAAACAACATAAAAACTGGAAGCTGGTACTGACGCATTATAGATATTTCAGAATCTTTGCGAACAGTTTTATTTAAAAGCACTGCATATGGACACATTGGCTGAAACTACACATCAGATTTCTTGGGTAAGTGCTCTAAATGGGTCCAGTTTGTGGTTTCACGAGCTGTGTATACTTCCTACCATTACTGGGAAGAGTTGACAAAATTTGGAACTGGGGACAAAGTAATGAAAGAATTTGTTTGATAGCTTACATTGATTTCTACAACGTATCGTATCAGCTTGCACTGCATCCTCAGTTGGATCTCTCCCCTCCCCCGTTATTGATTACAGCAATCTTATACTGGGATAACTCATTGGGTGCTTTTAGACAGACAGCACCCCTGCCTCTGCTCCACCGCACCCCTGTGTGGCCTGTCTGTCTAAAGGCAGGCCACCAGTTGTGCAGGTGGAGCAGAGGCAGAGCAGGCTGTCCCTGCTCTGCTCCAGCCCCACTATTGGTGCAGTGCAACATCCATGAGCACTGCCAGAAGAGCGGGCTGTCTGTACCCAGAGCACCAGTCTGCTCAGCGGATAGCCGCTGCAACTCCGTTCTTGGTTGGGGGTTTCCCTGGGCAACACTATAGAGTTGCAGGTGGCAGCCTAGAGCATTGAGTGACCCACCTGCAACTCTATGGTGTGTGGGAGGGGGGTGCTATGTGGGTGGACCGTGGGCTTTGGCAGCCGCTGGGTCTGTTTAAACCCAACCCAGGCGGCTTGCAAGTGGGTAGATTTGGGGGTGCACCCTCGGATTAGGTCTGGGGGCGGCCAGCCCCATGTCCGTCTGAAAACACCCATTGACTTCAGTGGAGTTATTCCTGACTTGGCTGTGAACGGAGGAGAATAAGACCCTCCGTCTTCAAAATGGTTCCCTCTGCAGATGGATGTTGCATGCCAGGGTCCTATATACTTGACCTCTTCAGTTCTTAACATCCTAGTCTCCTCAAATTTCAGCCATGAATTTACAAAGCAGTAAGAACACTGCTGTCAGCTCTCCCCCCAGTTCTGTATTCAGTACATTCATTTGTCCCACGTTCACTCCCTACTCTGGTGATGTACTGTAAACCCATATTGATCTTAAAATTCCTCAGTATCTGTTGTGTTCTCTTGACGATTCCCCCCTACCATTTTCTGGTTTATTCACAGTAATGTTAATGCAACAGCCTACTTATTTGATTTGGAACATTGGGAGCAAACAGATGGATGGTAGCCCCACTTCTGCTCATGCCAGCTTGCTTCACCCACGGGTTGGCCGGACCCTGTAAAAGGGAGCCCAGCCCACAAGATGTCCAGAACATCCTGGAGCATGCCAGCCAAAAGGGGGCAATGGCTGAATGTGGAGCTGCTATCCATCTGTTGGGCAGACCCATCATTCAGCTTCACACCTGTCCATCTGTTGACCCATTCAGCACTATGGAATTGCGAGTGCCAACTTAGAGCATGGATGAGCGCCCACAACTCTATGGTGTGGGGGAGGGGCCTCTGTGCGGTGGACTACGGCCTGGAGAAACCATCTGTGCATCGGTTGTGGACCCAGGTGGGGCTGGAAGCAGGGTGGATGGGGGGCAGCCAGGCTCTGCATTCATAAAGCACCCATAATGTCCCTTCTGGCTATCTAACTAAGGGTTTCACAGAGACTGTCCAGTTCTCTGCAAAATAAAATTTTGCTAACTGCAAAATCCTTGCGTTTTCTTGGCAAGTCCTTGCTGGCTTTTGAATTGCGTGTTGACACTTGTTTGTTAACATAACTTCTTTAAGCTGAAATCTATGTTACAGCTCACAGTCGCTAAATTGCAGTTCCTTGTGATCTATCTTATGTGAATTATGGTGTTGATGTAAGATACTGAAGCTCAGTAATCTCTACCTTTCTAACTCTTTGCAGTTGTAGTGCCTTATTTCTTAGGATTTCAGGTCTTTTCTAAACACTGCGTATATTCTCTCTCTCTACTTAATTGCTATCATTTATGGATATGGTGGAAGGCCGTGAATACTGATTTCCTAATTCTCACAGTACTCTTCTGGTGTAGGTCTCATTGAAGTGAATGGGGCTTGCATCAGAGAGTATTTTTGTGGAATAGAACCTGAGGAGTGAAGTTATTTGGCCAGTTAGTTATAGGAAGCGTATTGCACAGTTGGTCCTTTCTTCATATACATCACCTTTTGTTAAACTTCTACAATTCTCCTGTGACCCAGCATAGTGGATAGATTTTGTGTAACTTGGCTATTACTTGGGCAATGAAGTTTTTGGCATGAAAGTTTTTAAAGCAACCTGGGTCAAAGAAACAAAGGTTTCCCTCCAAAAGTTAGCATCACTCCACAGAGAGACTAAATTGTTACACCAGTTACTCCTCACCATCAAAATAAGTATCACCTGTAAGGCTTGTGACTGAATCAGTACTACCTTGAATCAGTAGTCTGGGAGTTACGCGTTCCTTGAATGAAAAGCACAGGTTTAGTTTTAGTTCTTTAAAAAGCATGACTTCTTTGCAAATCTAAGTGTAAAATGACCATGTGTTTACAAGAGCTAGAATGATTTGGGAGTGATGTTCTGGAGTTTGTGCAGACAAAGATGTTAATATACATCTTGTAGCAAGTCTAGATAAAAGTCAGGGAAAGGCAGTTTGGTGAGAATTTATACATTGCCTACACTTGTCATTCCTTAACTAAGCCAGGCACTACAAAGTGGAAGCAAATATATATGTAAATAAGATCTGGAGGAGGGGGAATCTCATAAACTGGATATATTTAATCCGACATGTATGTTTCCGTATGCTACAGCACGCTCTATGGAATAATGTGGCAGCGACTACAATAAATCTTGGAAATAAAACATGAGCAGTAAAAGCTCAAATAGTTAGGTATTTTTTATCCTTCTGATAAGCCTGTTTCTTGCAAGGCACCAGTAAAGCATAGAGGAAACCAGTAGATGAACTTGCTTCTGGGACAAATATTTAAGAAAACATGACTGTGACAGAACCAAAAATAAAACTGAGGTGCATGCTGACTTTTCATTTTTGGGTTGCTGCTTTGTTCATCTTCCTGAGCTTTGTTTCTATGGAAAATTGTGTTCTTAATGTTATGGAGAAGGGGAACCCTTCAGTCTTGGGACCAGCATGCATTTTAATAGCAATTTAAGAACTATCTCTCTCTATTTATTTTATTTTATTTTAAAAAAATCATGGTACAATTTCTCAATACAAGAGTTCTTGTTTTGACTGAACACTTCTGATCTTGGAGAGAGCAGGGGTGGGTGTGGAGGAGGAGAATAGAACCATGTGGCATTGCTGAGGAAGTAGTCCTAAATTAAGGTTTTGAGGTAGCATAATGATCCCCCATCTCTAAAACAGAAGGCTTTAATTTGCTGCCGGCTTTCTCTTGGATGTGGGTGTGTTGTTGCTTTAAGCAGCAGTTGATGCGTCTATGTTCAGAACAAGATGCCGCTTAAGAAGTTATGGGGATGTGCAGAAAGGCAGGATAGCTCAGACAGTCGCATCTTTATTATTCATGCTTAACTGTTAGTAGGGTTGCCAGATGTCCCTTATTTTAAGGGAATGTCCCTTAAAGACATGCAGATCTTTAAAACATGTTCAGCCCCCCACTCCTCCTTCCACAGCTCCCTTTCCCCTTTTGCATCCAGCACAAACTTCTCGTCTTTACCTTAAAGGCTCTTTGTGGCCTTGCTCCCCACTATTCTTCTGCTCTCATTTTCTGCTATGTTCCAGACCAAGAACTTTGCTGCTCCTCTTCCACCTCACCTGCCTCAAGAGTCCGCTATTCCCTAAAGTGTCTTTGCCCTTTCTCTCATGCTCTTGCCTATGCTTGGAACACCTTCCCTGAACACGTATGCTCTTCTCCCTCCCACCCACCTTTCAAATTCCTCCTAAAAACCTCTCTCTTCCTTCAGGCCTTCCCTAGCTCGTCACCCCCATAGATTGCTCCTTTGTGCTCCTCCTTATACTGTTTAGTCTCATTCTGCAAGATTCCCTCCTTCCTTGTTAGTAAGCAAAGCATGTGTACTTGCAGCTTCTTAGCTTCGTGAATGTATCCCTGCCCTTCTCTTTGTCCAGTCTAGATTGTAAGTCTAGTGAGGCAGGAGCCTGTCTCTTATATCACAACTATTCAGAACCAGGCATATTACTGGCACTATATAAATTATTATTATTAATAATAATAATATGGGGCACCCATTAGTTATGGGCTTCCTTTGTTCTGAACGCCACAATTCAATGGAACATAATGGACATCCATTATTTCAGAATCTCTCAGCTCTGTAGTGTCACTTTTTGAAATTTTCATCTGGCAACTCAAGCTGTTAGTCAAATCACAATTGGAGTATGGCAAAAGCTAACCCAATAAATACTACTACTACAAATCACAATTATTGGAGGGGGGGAAGCTTTTCTTGAAGGAAGTTTCTTACCATTGAACTAGCTTAGAAAAAACATGTTTTGTTGTGGAGGGAGCAGAAGGACAAGGGATAAATTGGTTACAACCCAAACTTTGCTAAATTGACAGCTATGTTTGCAATTTGACAGGAATTTGAGCTACTGCATCAAATTGGTGCTTAAACGTAGGGAAAAAGTATATCCTGTTATAATGTGCTTTTCTATCTGTATCTTTCTGGGTTGGGAGAGTAGAAATTAGTTGCTGAAATCCTTCAGCAGTCAACTCCCACTTTTTATCAGATTTGAGTGTGCCTGAGATGCCTGGAAGAAGACATCATCGGGCAAGATGGAAGGCACCACTGTTTACAATATACTGGCATAATTGGTAGCCCAAACTCAATTGATGATTCATACAATAGCACTTACTACTTCCCACACTGAAATAATTTTACAAGAAGTAATTAATTATTTTAGGATCCATTTATTTCTATAAAATAAACTCAAGTAGACAAGGGTGAGGCTGCTGACTTGAACCAACTTGCTCACCTTGGTAGAACTGTGGCTCATAAGCAGCTTCTGGCATCTTGACTCCAAGAAGGTAACTGAATAAGCAGATTCATGCTAAACCAAGGAAGGATTTTGATCTGCAGAAGTGAAGCACTGCAATGATGAAATTTAGTCAGTCATATTAATTTTGAGGCTTATTTTTTTTTCTTCTTCAAAGAAGTTTCAATAATAGCTTCTTGGCCTCCATTCTCTTCTTTAATCTAAAAATGCATTTTTTCCATCTACATTTGGGCAAGTATTTTCATGCAAATCATAAATAGAAGAGCTTTACAATTTACAGATGTGTGAGCTTACAATTTGGTTCTATTTAAAAGCAAATAAAAATGCTAGCAATTATAGCCTGGAAATTAGGAATCTAACCCGAGAACATGTTGGACTAATCTCCCCTGCACAATTCCCTTCTACCCCTTTGAGAAAAAGTAGTTCTATTGCTGGCAAACTTGTAGCTGACTGAATTGCTGAACTGTTTGCCCCTGAATAAGCAGATCGATTGCTTTTTTTTGGTCAAACAGCTTACGGCTCAATCAATCAAATATTTCTGCAGCATTGACATATTTTGTAAATGAAATTAAAATGACAACGTTTTCCTTGTCAGGTTAAATTAATCGGCTTTCTTTGCCATAGATTTTTTAAAGTTGTTAATACAAGTATCGTTGAAGAGATGTTGCATTCAGCCATACACAGTTCTCCAAACACCCTAAAAATTTTGGGAGACCAATGTATGCTAATTAGTAGCTCAATTGAGAGTCTATTCTCAGGGGTAGTGGAGATGAAGGGAACGATGGAGAAAGTGCACCAATGTCTCCAGGAGATGGCTAAAGATATTAAAAGTTTAGTTTCACATCTCTTCACCATGGCTCCTCCAAGGTTACAAGCAGTGGGGGCATGTTTTGCTCCAAAGAAGTCTCGGGGGAGTCTGGCCCAGATAGAGACAGGAGGGTCTTGCGATACAAGTAATAAGGAAAAGACAAATGGGTCATATGGTAAACAAAATATGTTACCCGATCGTAGGGTTGTTTTGTTAAAAATCTTTGCACTGCCCAATGGTGTGACTCCAGCTTGGTTCTCCAAATTCCTTATCCGGAGAAACTTGGTTACCCTCTTACATTACCAACTTCAAATGGCAGAAATTGAAAAATTTTATTTTCTTCCACCTACTGATCAAGCCATGAGATTGATGATCTTCTTTAGGGATCCCCGGATAGTTGAGAAAATTTTTATGGAAAGACAACTACTGGCCTCCTGGGGAATTCAGGTATTGGGGGTCTGCTCAGCCCAACCCCCAGAGAGAAATATAGAACAATCCAGGCAGCAAGGAGGAAATGAGAGAGAGAGGGAAATGTATAATCTCGTACAGGGGACTGATCAGAAAGAAGTTGCTGTGCAGGTATTACAAGGTTCAAATTCACCTACTATTGAAGAGATGGAAATTGGGAGGGGCCAAGAGAAATCGAGGGAGATCCAGAGAGAACAACAGGAATGTGATCAAATTCGGTTGAGGGGACAAATAGGGCAGGAAGAAGGTCCCATTAGGGGGGTGCAGGAGTATCAAGTCCCAAAGGAGGAGGTAGCAAGGAACGATATGAGAGGTAAGGAGGGGGACATGTTAGGGCTCCAGCTGACATCAGATTTACTTCCTTTTTTCCCAAAGTGTTTAACTTTGGGGGTGGATAAATTCGAGGAGCAGGAACCCTTGTGGTCTGCGTCTTTTCAGGCATTGGCTGCCCCAGAGCAAGGAATAATTTTGGCAAGGTTAAGGCACATGCAGGAGATATTTCAACAAATTAAACCAGTAGTGGAGGGTCAGGGGGATATTAGCCCCTTGGGGCATGAGGATGCCTTACAACAAATAGTAATAGGGGTCCCCCATAGAAAGGGGGGATCACCTAGGGAGGAACAGATAAAGGGGAAAGCCCCTGAAAGTGCCAAGCAGGGACTAGGTGAAAGGAGAAATAACTTGGGTGGGAGTTTGGGGTTAAATCCAAGTAAGGAAGGGAGTTCCGTGGGCTTGGAAGAGATGGTAAATGGGCTAGTGACTCCGCAAAGAAAGCCATTGAGGGCTTTGTCTAATTGACATAAGGTAAATGCCCAGGATTGGTCTTTTGCATCCTGGAATGTTGCAGGTTGGGAAAACAAAGCTTGGGACCCCGGGTTTTTAGAACAAATAAGGAGGTTTGATTGTTTATGCCTGCAGGAAACGTGGATGGCGGGGGATTTTTCCCTTACTGGATTTGAGGTTTATGTAACTCCAGCGGCAGCCTTTCAAGGGAAAAAAAAGGCAGGTTAAGTGGGGGTCTAGCCTTGCTCGTGGCAAAATATATGGGATTGCAGGTATATAGCCTTACAGGCTTTCCTCCCTTTTACGCTGTATGGAAATTGGTCAAAAACCAGCCTGTTCAGGCTATAATAGTTATAAATGTTTATATTCCCCCAACGAGCTCCTTATATTATAAGGAAGAAGTTTGGTCAAGGCTTAAGGACACAGTGACGGAATTGAAGGAAAAGTTCCCGACAGAGGGGATAATAATGGCAGGGGACTTCAATGCACGGTTGGGTCAGGGAGCAAATCAGACAGATCATGAAAATTTGCAAAATTATTCATACTCAATGTTCCCCTGTGTAAGAGCATCTAAGGACAAGATAACAAACATGGCGGGAATTCATCTACAGGATCTGGTAGACTCGGTAGAGTTAATTATCCTAAATGGAGGATGGCCAGGAGATAAGGAAGGTGATTATACTTACATTTCACAGCTTGGAAGAAGTATAATTGATTATATTATGATTACAGAAGGTTTACTCCCGTGGGTAGTCGATTTTGCAGTACTGGAAGCGGTGGATTCGGATCATTTCCCCTTAAATGTAACGTTGTGTCGACCTCAGATATCGTCGGAAGTGGGGTGGGGGGTGGAGTATAGTGCAGATGTTAGAAAGGATATGTCAAGAAGAGTAGGATTAAAGAGGGTTAGATGGTCCCCCCAGATAAATGTATTGGCTGAGGGGATCCTAACCTTGCAGCTAATGGAGAGGGTCCTTAGGGACCAGGAGAATATCCAGCAGCAATATGAGGACTTGATTGCCCAGCTTTTACCCCTTTTAACAATTCCAGGGGGAAAAGGGCAGGGTAGAAATAGGGGCCCAAGGTGGTATGATGCAGAATGTAGGGGAGCCAGGAGGGATTTAAAACGTTTAAACCGGAAGGCTAAGAGCTTTGCTAAAGGAAGTCAGTGGGAGGGGAACTTTCTAAAAGCACGAGGTGCTTATAAAAGATTAATTAAAGGAAAGAAAAAAGCATTTCAGCAGTTGTTTTGGGATAGGCTTATCCGGGCGGCGGAAGAAAAGAACCAAAATGAGTTTTGGAAATTAATCAGATCTACCTGGGTCTCAGGTAGGGAAAAGGAGGAGGTAAATATAACATCGGAGAGTTGGGAAAGACATTATAGCGCCATATTCTCCAAGCCTCAAATAGAATTAGAAAACCATTTAAAATTCTCAATTGAGTCCTTACCCCAATGGAATCCAGTTACTGCAGAGGAAGTAAAGAAATTGATTACACAGCTAAAAATAAATAAAGCCCCGGGGAAAGATTTTGTTCCATCAGAACTTCTGAAGGGGAACATTGACTGGTGGAGTCAGATATTAGCCTGTCTGTTTACGCAGGTAAACAAGTCGGGAAAAATTCCGCGCACTTGGCTAGATAGCGTGGTGGTCCCGATATATAAAAAGGGGAATACACAGGAGCCGGGGAATTATCGTCCTATCAGCTTGATGAGTATAGTGGGTAAAAGTACCAATCTGTATTTATGCTTTGTTGACCTCCAAATGGCCTTTGATACAGTGTGTAGGGAAAGACTCTGGTTTAAATTGTTGAAGTATGGCATGGAGCATAGATTGTTGTTTCTGATTCGGGCCTTGCACACCAACAATCTATTACAAGTGAGAGTTAACAATATAGGGGGGTTGTCCGAGCCGGTAAATGTAAAATGGGGGGTTAGGCAGGGTTGTATCCTTGCCCCCATTTTGTTTAACATATATTTGAACAACATGAATGGAGTGCTAGAAGATTCAGGATTCCATCCGGCCGAAATAGGAGATCAGAAAATAAGTTTGCTTCTCTATGCTGACGACACAGCATTAATTGCTAGGACACAGGTGGGCCTTAGGAGGCTGATGGACGCATTTAGTAATTATTGTAAAAATGAGTATTTGATAATTAATTATATGAAAACTAAAGTAATGAGGATTGGGAAAAGGCAGAGGAAATATAGGTGGTCCATGGGAGGGGTAGAAATTGAACAGGTGACTAAATATAAATATTTGGGGGTCATTATTTCGGCTTATCCAACGTGGTCCGCTCATGTGAAAGTGGTACGGGCAGCAGTAAGAGCAGCTGGGCAGGGCATCACCAGTTATTACTGGAATCAAGGGGGGAAATTATATAATCCAAGTAAAAAACTGATAAAAGCCAAGCTGGTCCCCCAACTTCTTTATGGTGCTCAAATTTGGAGCATTGGGAAACAAAAGGAGTTGGAAATAGAACAAAATAGGATGCTACGTTATATTTTGCATGTCCCCAAATATGTACCTTTAGTGCTGTTAAGAGCTGAGACAGGGTTTAAACGAGTTGCCTTGTATGCAAAAATGGCAACGTTAAAATACTGGTTACGACTAATTAAAACAGACTCAGGCTCATTGGCATCCCAGATAATATATTATGCCCAGGGGCGCTGGGTGGAATATATTAATACGACCCTAAATGCTCTGGGGTTCTCAGTGGTATATCTTTTATCCCTCCCAGTCGAAAGGGCGTGGTCTGAAATAAAAATGCGGATATTAGACCAGGAACTTCAGATCGAACATGCATTGCTCGGCTCGCAGAAGGTTGCAAAGTTATATGTAAATATTGTGCCCCCCAAAGAAGGAGCTACCTATCTATCCGAGTATAGGCTGAGGAAAATAAGGTGGGCATTGACTTTAGCCCGATTCAATGTATTCCCCTCGGCAGTTACAGAGGGTAGACTGAGAGGGCAGGCGCAGGAAGATCGTCTGTGCAAGGAATGCACCAGCATAAATCAAAGTTGTGTTGAGACAATGGCGCATATACTGTTGGATTGCCCCGCATATAAAAAATGGAGGGAGATACTTATTGCGCCACTCTTTAGAGATCAAGGAATGAGGGGCTTGGAAGAAAAATTCCTGCTGGAAGATAAAAATCAGCAAGTTTCAGGGAAAGTGGCCAAATTCCTGACATTAGTAAAACATGCTAAGGATAAAGCCCAGACTGTCAAGGAGACAGGAGGATTTTAGGTATTACTGGAGGAGAGATTGTGGGAATTTACCCAAAAAAGTATTAGTCCCAGGAGGTGGGGGAGGTACCATGTGTTCCTACTCAAATGTGCTCCAAGGTGGGGTTTTTCTGGCTTGGTTACAAATAAAGAAATGGCAAGGGTGCAAATGTTTATTATATTAAGGGCTTGAGAAGTTAGAGTGTGAACTTTCTAGTATCTAAAAGGTTATTGTTATTGTTAGGTAGAAAAGGGGATATTATGGTTTTCTTCCGCGGTTATACTTTTAATTTAAATTGGCGGGTTGTAACTGATGGAAGTCTTAATTTATAAATGGTGTAAGTAATATGTAAAAATTTTGTATGTGTTTTTGTCTGATTGTTTTTAAGTTGATTAGTATGCATAGTATTAAAATAATGTATATATGTATACATGTGCAATGGCCGAGTTGGCCAAGCAATAAAGTAAAACTTGAACTTGAACAAATATCGTTGAAGACAAATACTAGTGATTAATTACAGAAGGGTGTTTTTTATTTATCTTTCGTTTACTAGGCAGAAGCTAGCTCTAGTCTAATCATATATAGCTGGGATTTTGGTTGGTTTATGAAGAACTCAAGTATAGTTTTTTCTTTTTGTATAGGTTGTATAGATTGTTGCCCTCTCCAGAAGACACACATAAAATCATGATTATTTATTTTATTTATTTATTTCATTACATTTGTTAGCCGCCCCCTCATGCCAATGGCATCTCGGGGCAGCTTACAATATTATAAAACCCAATAATAACGCTAAAATCAACAAACAATAAATCAACCCCCAACAGTTTTAAAAACATCACTAAAAGCCAACCCCCACCCTCCCCACCGAAGGCCTGGGTGAACAGCCAAGTCTTACAAACACGTCGAAAGGCCAACCGGCCCGGGGCCAGGTGAGCCTCCTCCGGGAGGGAGTTCCATAACCGCGGCCTGACCACCAAGAACGCCCTCTCCATTGTGGCCCCCCGTCTTACACGGGGACTTCCAGTAAGGTGCCCCCGGTGGACCGAAGGGATCGTTCTGAGGCGCAGAGGGCGAGGCGGTCCCCGAGATATGGTGTGATGAGAACAACATCAAGTTATTCCTATGCCAGGGAGAGTCAAAGGGCCCAACCCCGAGAACTGTGTTAACCAAAAATCTTCATATGGCTGAAAGCCATGAAACCTAGACACACGTGTGCATCCACACACACAAACCTCTCCCACTTTGTGATTGGCTCATGCAGTGGGTCCTCTGTGGTCTTGGTTGCTGAGATTCCGAGGAGTCATTGCTGAGACACTGGTGCAATGAAGTAAGACACAGGACCATTAAATGCGCGTGAGGCCCAGGACAAGCTCTGACTGAGAGCTTCACTTGAGCTGCCCAAGAGCTGCATGAGGCTCCTCAGCCACAATTTAGCCACCCCAGATCTGGATGAATGATTTAATGCTCCAATACATGAATTTAAGATTATAGTCACGTAGCATGTGATGAGCTCAAAGGTGTTTTTTTTTCCTAAGCTGCTGATCACTTTATAGTGAACTCAAGTATTATCCTAGAGATGGAAGCCTCTGTGGATGCAGCCACATGGGCTGCGGATAGCCTGATCCCTGCACAGCCCTGTGGCGAGACAGCACTGCTTCCATACTCCGTGCAAGTGTGGGGAGCTGGGTACGTGGTTGGCCCGCCTGTGGGACAGCTGGACACGGTTGGTGCTCCCGCCATATCCGGGTCGGGCTACAATGCTAGTCATGCGAACAGGCGCCAGGACCTACCCCACCTCCCTCCTCTGGCCCAAGCAAGATCCCGCCCCTGGCTGTGATGTAGCCGTACATGACAGGCGACAGTGCCTGCCACTTAAAGCCCCACAGCGTAGCTTGCCGCACAGTTCCGCCAGGCGTTTGGCGAGGGGGAGGGGAAGGGTGGAGGAGGTGGGGTTTGGGAGGGAGGGTGTGTTTTTATTACTTGTTTTAAAATTTGTAGATTTATTTTAAAATGTTTTATTGTTGAATTTTTTGTGTGTGTATGTTGTTCGCTGCCCCGAGCTGCCTTTGGGCAGGAGGGGCGGGATATAAGTTTTGAATAAATAAAAATGTAGCCTGGCCACACGAGTTCCCCAGCTTGGACAGCCATACCCCATTTGGGATAAGGCTGCTACACAACGCATCCTTGGACTTTTTCCAATGACACATTGTGTAGCAGCCAGCCTCTCGCCCCACCCTGCAGTGGGGGAACATCTGGCCACTGCCTCCCACACAATGCGCTGCATTGAGTGGCCTGACTGCCCAGAGTGGGTTCAGGCTGCCCAAGGTGGTGTAGCCTTCCCACAGAGTTTTGTGTGGCTGCACCCTATGTCTCAAGTTGCCTGTTGAAATCTAGGTAGTTACTAAAGCTTAACCACATTAGATTNTCCCATCGGTCTTTGGTAGAAACGGTGTAAAGCACTAGCACTGGCAACTGTATGGCACCTGTTAATGATCTAACTACAGTAATATTTCATTTTACTTGGAGGAAATCTACATAATACAGTAGTAATAAGCTGACCTGGTATCTTATCTGAACTGATGCTGCCGCCAGCAGAGTTGCACTAGTAACAACCATAGATGAGAAAAGTCTAGCAGGTGTTGCCTTGAGGCAGTTATTCTCTGGCTAAGTGGTCTGTATGAAGCAGTAGATTTCAGTTCCCATTGGACACTGCCATACACAGACAGCGTATGGAAGTGTATGGCAGCCATGGTTCACCCCGGTGTGACCCATGGCTGTCACCTTGCAGAAAGCAAAATCACAGAGGGTGTTGAATTCCCACTTGACTCCTCAAAGTGATCCCTCCATGTCAGTGTGGAGGAAAATATTCAGGACAGCGTTGAAGAAACATTCAATTTTCCTGCCTATTCTGCTGCTCATTACTATTGCTTTCTCTTTTTATTATAACCGACTTTGTAGGGTGCTCCTCACTGTGGTGACTAGCAAAAATTATTGCTTTTACAGTAGCAAAAGCAATAATAATGCTACAGTTGGCATATTAATAATCCCAGTAAGTGAAACCAAGCACCATTCTGCCTACAGGTTTTGATTTGGCCAGGTAAGCTAAGTGTTCAGTCTAGTTGGTAAGTTCTGGGAGAAGATACATTCTGCTACTCTTTAAATGGCTGGCATTTTATTATTTATTTATTTCAAAAACTTATTACCCTGCCCCTCCTGCCACAGGCAGCTTGGGGCAGCTTACAACAATAAAAAACAATTTAAAACAATTAAAACACATTAAAAGGAGAAAACAGATAAAACAACCGCCCCCTACCCGCCCACCCATTACCCCTCTCCCCCTCCAAATGCCTGGCGGAACAGTCAGGTCTTGCAACTATTCCGAAAAAAGGGGAGGTCTGGGGCCAGCTGGGTCCCCACTGGAAGGGAGTTCCATAGGCGCAGCCACCGAGAATGTCCTCTCCTGTGTGGCCACCCAAGAAACTAAGGGGACCTCGAGCAGGGCATCCCCGGACGACCACAGGGGCCGATCCAGGACATGGGGAGTGAGACAGTCTCGTAGATAGCAGATTTATGTAGATTACATTTTGGAGGCATGGTCGTGGCTAAGAATGCCAAGCACCACAGCCTTCAGTGTGCTCTCTGTGAGTGAGTGTGTGGCCGTTTTTCACACGGACACCCTCCTCGCACATGTGGGTGGGGCGGCGCCCGTGCGAACGCCACAGTGAGTGCGGGGGGGATGGGTGAGCGCCCTTGGGAATGTCACGGGCGGTGGGTGGGGGGGCGTGCACACTCCTGCGCTCCACTCACCTCCACCCATCACCTCCACCCAGATCAATGGGCGCCAATGCCTGATGCTTCGTGCATGGAGGTGCATGAGGGTCTGTGGGAATGCACCCCCATGCACCGCCCACCTACTGCGGCACCCACCCATCGCCCCACACCGCCAGCCCGTTGGAAAAGGGCCAGAGTGTGCATGTAAGAGGGATTCGGTCACCATGGCTGCTCCAGTGCTTTTTAGCAGCATTGATGTCCCTTACTTAAATTTCTCCAAATTTTTTAAAGCTCCAGCGGCAGAACAGACTTGGGAAGGGTTAGAGAAATACCAGGTTAACAACCAGCTGCAGTTCTTTGACTTAAACAGTAACTACGTGGCAACCACAAGTTCGGCAGCTATGTTGTAAACTGGTATCTTATAATTCTTCCTCCACTACTCATCTCCATCTGTAGACTGCAGTATGCTTAATACATTTTGGGGGAGGGGGGGAACCCACAGCTACAATGACTTAGCTGCTTTTCCTGAGAGTGTTGATATCATCCAGAATGGAAACAGGTCACTGCCCTGTCTCCAACGTAAAGGGTGACTAGGAGCTGGAGTTGGTCACACTTCACCCTGCCCATCCCCATGAATTAGGTTTAGTGGTGCACTTAAATTCATTGTGGTAAAGTGATGTCTCTTGACTGGTTTTTCTCACATACCTAGTGACTCATGATGTTTATTCAGACTAAGTCAGTGGTTCCTGAGGGGATATGTAAGTTCACAGTATTGTAAATTTATGGCTTATAAAGCAATGAGATCCTCCTTACTCTTTTGCAAATACGTTTGATTTGAAAGCTTTGCTTTCTTCAGAAGAGAGTATTCACTCAAAATGTGTTGGACTTCCCCATTCTATGCTTGTGGAGACCAAATGTTGTTTGGAGCAGAAGAATTGTACAATCTTGATTTTGTTAAGTGCAGAAAATTTTGTAGAATTGATTACTTCAGACTATTCTCAAGTTGCTAAAACACTTTTAGTGTAGCCAAACTTTTGACTACAGTAAGAAAAATAACAATATAGGCTCAGACTTCACCTCAGACGCTAACGGTGTGCACCAGGAACCCATGTCGTTTTTCATTCTCGTTATTAAATCTGTCATTTTCGTTTTCAAAAATATTAAAATTTCTTTTTAGTTTTTGCTCTTGTTTTCGATTTGCATTGGTTTAAATGGAAAACACAGTTTTGGCTGTACCTTTTCTGTTGTTTATTATATTTGGATGAAACATGGAGGGATTGTACCTCAAATGGAAGGTATTAGGTGTACCAAATTCCAGAAGGATTGGATAAAGGAATCAGATTTTATAAGCAGTTGACTCATGCTATTTTGCAAAGACCGCATATACGTTCCTGACTGTAATTTCTTGGTCTCCCATATAATGTGGATGAAACTTGGCAAGTTTATACCCCTCTCCATGTTTAATATCTGTGCCAACATTCAGAAGGATTGGATACAGGGTCCTGGTGGTATATGGAATTAACCTATAAATGTATGTCTGACTGTAACATCTTTGTAGTCCAACCAGTGTACATGAAATTTGGCAGGGCTGTATCTCAAACTTTCAGGATAATCCCTGCCAAATATCAGAAAGATGTGATAAAGGGTTCAAATTTTATATGCCTACGCAGCATATGCAGAGAATGAGCCGACGCCAGGGATTCTCTTACGTGTCACTGGGTGTTTTTACACACACATTTCTCCTGCATGTTTGCTGTTACATCCTGAAGTTTCTGTTTGTCTAAATCACTCACCCAGATCTTAAACATCTGGCTCTTTAAACTTCTGCATAGAACTTCTCCCAGAACCTTTGTGTGTAAAAACTTCTGGTAAACTGCTTTGCTCCAGGCAGCTGTGGTCACTTGGTTTCCATGGCAGCCCCTCACGTCTACAGCTGCGGTTACGTTAGGCTGCCTCAGGGCAGTGTTCGTGTGAAGAACGCATCCAGGAACTGCCTCAGGGCAGTGTGTGTGTGAAGAATGCATCCGGAACTTACTTGTGGACTTGTAAACCCAGAAGATTGAAAAACCAGCACTTTAAGGTGTGTGTAAAAATGCCCACTGTGGTATAAGATTGGTTTGTGATGCCAATTGGCCAGCAGAAATGTCAACCAACTATCCTCATTCTGTGCTGTGACCATCCCAACTTCTCTCCCTCACTGGCTACTGGGAAGTCGGAAGCATCTGTTTAGGAAAGAGACAATAGAGATTCTCTTATGTCCTCTGTCACAGTGATGCAGGATGTGATTGTGATGATAACTGGCCAGCCTGGATGTGTAAACTATGGGTGAAAACAGACATGATGCTAACCACCCTTTAACCACCCTTGGTGGTTATTTATGCATGTTGCAGGGCTGTATTGGTGCCCTATGCAGCCCTGAAACATGCATAAATGACTACCAAGGGTGGTTAGCGTCATGTCTGTTTTCAGCCGATGTCTCCTGATTGCTGGGATGCTATCCCTAAAGTCCCAGTTATGTCCCTTCTATGCCCACCTCAGGGCCGCCCCCTATGCCCGCCTCGAAGCCACCACCGATTGGTCCTGTAAAGCTGAAAGCATGCAGTAATTGGCCAGTGAATGTGTCTGTCAGACTTTTGGGTTGCTCCCCGTTCTCCCTCCTACAGCCTCCCACCCCCTGCCATGCCAGGTGCCTGCTTCTGACTGGTACTGCATGTGCTGCTGTTTATCTGAATAATGGTCTTCAAGGGGAGAACTTCAATTGCTTATAAAATTGGGTCCCTTTATCAAATTGTCCTGTAATTTGGCAGAGATGACAGGGAAGGTGTGTGATAAATGTCTGCCAAATTGCTTGTAAACAGGATGGAATATAAAAATGTTACAGCCGGAAATGTATGTTCAAGTTAATAGCTTGTAACATCAGGACGCTTTATCCAATCTTTCTGAAATTTGGCAGGATTGGTACACTAGTGGAGGGACATAATATTTCAAGGTTTCATGCAAATTGGATGGAAGATAAAAAAAAGTGTAGCCAGGAATGTGTATGGAGCTTTTCTTAAGATCACAACATTCAGTTGCTTCTAGAATTGGTCCCTTTTATCCAATCTTTTTGAAATGTGCTACACTTAGTGCCCTACGTTGGGGGTACAATCTCCACACATTTCATCAGGATTGAATAAGAAATAAAAAAACTATAGCCAGAAATACGTTTTTCAGTTTTTCCCCATTATTTAAAAAACAAAATGTTTTATTAATTATTATTAGTCATTTTCATTATTACAATAATGCACACCCCTATCATTTGCATAGTTTTGGGAGGGAGAAAAATGTTACTGCATGGCCTGATTAATACTGTGTAAGTTTCTCTCTAAGTTTCTTCACATATAGTAATTTCTCTTTAGTATGTTTAGTTGGGGTTGTGGTGGATATACATTTGTTTTGTTGGCTCTTGTTCTCTAAGATGTGTTGCTTTTATTGGATTGTAAATTGTTCTTCATTTTTCTATTCACATGCTCGAGTACTTGTCTACGGGCACCCACACATTTCAATAAACCTTTTCTTTTTGAGTGTTATTGTAAAGAAGTGATCTTCTGTTCTTGACGAAGATCTACATTGTTACCCTAGAAATGTAAAAAGAACTCTTGGTCCTTTTCATTCCATTTGATCTCTTCCTAAAATGCTTTTTTTGGAAAGGTTGCCATTTGCTTTTCTCCCCCCCCCCCCCCCC
>QEPC01008150.1:1285315-1314045 GCA_003113815.1 Sphenodon punctatus | reverse complement strand
CCCCCCCCCCCCCCCCCCCCTAATCTTGACTGAGGGTTTATTTTATTTTAATTTTTATTTCTCTGTTCTCTTTTTAGTTGAGAAAAATGGGCCCGATTCACCACAATCAATCTTTAAGGCTAGTACACTACAAAGCTTGTATTTTTGTCTGCTTTAATGCAGCAAGACTATTATCCATGCAAAATCCTTTGGTGCCAGGTCTATTGTGACCACAGGAAGACACTGAAATATGAACAAAAGACTTTGTCAGTCTTAGGGGAAAAAAAACAACCCAAAAAACTCAAATACTGTACATCTGGAGCAGGGGAAAATAGATTCTCTACTGTATAGAGAGAGGAACAATTAGAGCATTACAAAAGTCACAGGATATAGTAATGATGTTTAGATGGAAATTTAACTCGCTGTGAATGAAAATGTGCTCTTGTGAATTTCCCACAGGAGTTGAATTTCTAAGAGGCCTGAATGCTTGTTTTCATACCTTTTTCATGCTGTGGGCTTGGTTCCACAAATGCCTCCAGTGCACTTCCTCTGGCTGCGGAACAGAAGTAAGAATTGAAGGACAAATGGCAAATGTGCAAATAGATGTTGCCTAGGGTTTTTGTCTCTCTTAAAGCCTGGTCTACAAACCAGGTCAATTTAGTGTGATGTAAGGGGTGATTTTAAAATTGATTTTAATTATTCCAGTGTATCTTCATGTGTAAAACTAATTTACAAGGGTATAGGCGTTCAGTTTAAACAGAAATGAGTGTCCCCACAGGTCTGTACCAGTTAAACTAAGTCAGTTTAAAATCACACTCTTACATAGCCTGGTACATTTATGTCTACATTGAAAAAATTGCACTTGTTCCCCCCCCCCCCAAGCTATGACGGCGCTACAGGGGTGTTGTTATGGCATAACCTACTCTGATTATATGGTAAAAACATGTGAGCCCTGTTTGTGCTAACAAACTCTTGCTAGCTAAACAGATGTTAATTTTCCCAAGACAAAATTTTAAACTCTGCAGATTTTATTCATCACCCCAAGGAACTTTAGTGATGAGCTCATTTCCTGCCTCAGCCCTGCTGGGGTGGTGTGGACTAACTCTTCTTCACTAACATATGCCATGAATTGCCTCCCCTACTTTTACCTAGTTCAGATTAGTTACAGTGCTTTTCTCCTCTTTGGGGGTGGTCTGATCTATTATCAATTCATATGTAACTCCTATCATTATTGCTAGTGGGAGTGAGTTTTGTAAATTACTTCACATATCAATGGAAGAAATGACCCCTTTTGCTCGTCTCTGGTCTCCAGTCCTAAACACTTTCATATGTTTCCCAGTTTCATTTTTATTTTGGCTTGGAACCAATATAAAGTTGAAACCAGCGGTCCCCTCCCCCCCGCCCCCCAACCCAGAAGAAATAATCAACTAGAATATATTGAAACAAATACGCCAACAAGACACTCTCATATCAAGAAATACCAGTCTTTATTGCTTCCCTTTGATAAAATACAGCCTTTGCAGCAAGGTTAAATTAGACAAATTCAAAATGTAGTGTAGGCGTTACTTCAAGGTTGAAGGCCTGTCAGGGAGACCCTGAAGCAGAGATTCCCTCCCAAACTGTGGGTTGTGACTCCACCTGAGGCTATGCCATTTGTGATATACTTTGCATGTCTTTGTAGCCTGGTGCCACAGGATTCAATTTAATTCTTAAAATGGGGTTATGCAGGCAAAATGTGTGGAAACCACTTGTCTAAAAGCAGCTTCCTCTCATGCCAAGGAAATTCTCCCTCTGGAGCCTCTAGTGACCACAACTGTGGCACCATAGCAGGGGGTGGGGGAGGAGGAGGAGGAGGAGGGGAATTTTCTCTGATGGATTCCCAGGCTATTTAATGCTTTAGAGTTCCAAGCAAGTATCTCAAATTCCACTCCAAACAGCTGACCGGGTCCTGGAGTACTGAGAGCAGTTGGCTCTTGGGGTGTTTTTAAATGAGTGTGTCCATGGCTGCTGAGTGGTACAGCTGTGGAGCAGCCACTCAGGTGGAGCGCGTGGGGGAGGGATTCTAATGGGTGGCTCCCAGTGTGGCTACTGCGGCAGCCCCCATGCACTCCCCCTGCTATGGACCATGGGGGAGAGAAGGAAGTGCTCCAGGCTGGCTTTTGAAACTGACATGCCCCGGCCATGAGCTCTGGGGAATCGGGCTCCCTAGTGTTCACTGTCAGTTTCTGTAACTTGCAAAGGTTGTGTCCCTTCACAGTGCCTATGAGCAGTGGGCCTGTCTGCTGGTGTGAGTGGCCACTCCAGTTCATACAGGCAGGGGATGTGTGAGTACCTGTTGTCATGCGCCTTTTTGGCGTGCCCCACATGGCGCACTCCGGATTTTTCAGCAGTGCCCCGTGAGTGGGTGCTGTTTGGCTCATGGGAGCACGCATTCCCCTGCTCCACCTTCAGATGGGTGTTCAGATGAGTGGTTACTGGGTGGCCCATGCATCGTAGCATCTTGTTTGAAAACACCCTTGGTGAGGTGCACTGCCCAAATAGCAAGCTGCTGCGTTTGCCAACACGTTTGTGTTTAGGCTTGAAGTTTAAGTACTTGAAGAGTATGTTTCAATGGGTTTATTTGAGATGACAAAGCATGGATTAGGATTTGCCCCTATTTTTAGATGTGGAGTATGTTATCTTGAAGCCAGACTAAGATAAATGAATCTCTGTGCCTTTGCCACTGCTGCTATATGATTATCCAGTAATACTATTGTATGAATTTACACAATGAAGGGTGGTCATGTACATTTATTTATTTTATTTATTTAAGTTTGTATTCCTCTCTTTCCCTTAGGCTCAGGGTGGCTCACATTTCAACTTATTAACTTTAACAATTAACATCTAGCCATTAACATTAAACTGATTAACTCAACTAGTAATCCTAGTTCTAATGGAATGGGGAGCTGTAATCCCACATCCAGTTGTTTCTCTTGGTCTACTAGCATGATTTCAGCCTCATCTGGATTGAGCTTTAGCTAGCTAGATCATGTCTGTATCTGAATATTTGCCAAATGTCGGGATTGGCATTCAGCAGCATTGGATGGATCAGATGAGAGCAAGAAATAAATGGTGGTGTTACCACTACCTCCAATTCAATTATGCTGGATTTTTCCTCTTGTCAAAGGACTAATTATTGCCCTGTCTGGAAGTGCTTTTGCCAATTTAGTTGGTGGAAAAATAAATGTCCATTGCTTTTAAAAAAGAAAGGTGAAGGTTTCCTAAGTAATCTTCAATTATGGAGAAGTGTATCCAGGGTATGAGATACCAAGAATTCACTGGGGGATGTTATATCTTCCTGTAGGAAGAGTCAGCTGATCTCTTAACTGTTCAGCATTTAACCATCCTGACCTGTGTTGTTTCTCATGAGAAGGTTAAATGGTGCTTACAGAATTATCCTGACTCTTTGACAATGATAGTAAAAATAAATTCAGCTCTGTGAATAGACAAAAGACTCTCTGGTGTATGAGGAAACTGCCTTTTCTTTCTCGTTTCTAGCTGAGTGGGTTTCCCTTAAAACACTTTGACTACATAGAGACACAAACTTCACTGTAAACCCTTGGTAATTTGACTATTCCAATATTTAAAGCTCCTTGTGTGTTAAGCATGCTGTTGCACACTCTCCCCTTTCTATCCCCTCTCGTCCGGTAATTCGGACACTGGGAGCGATCTCCCCAACGACCACTAGGAGGCAGCACAACTTTGCTTGGAGCACGTGGGGAGAGTGCTCCCCCGCCCTCCCAGTTCGTTGTCTGCCTCCGACTCAGTAGGACGTGCAGCCGGGTGCGCTGCACCCCCCACGTGGAAAAGAACTTTGCCGGTGCCTCCGCACCGATTCCCGGGCGCAGCCTCCCCGCACGGCGGGAGGAGGCTTATCTCTCTGGCCGGCCCACGGGTTCAGGCCAGAGGCTTTTTTCGGAGCGGGGACTCCACGGAGCTACCCCCCCGACGCCGCAATGGCCGAGACGGCTAAGACCCGCCGCGCCGCAGCCGGACGGGCGCCGCAGCCTCCAACTGCCGCTGGGGCACAGAAGCGGAAGTCCAGCAAGCCCAGGCAGGGCCATGCGGCCGCGGCCACGCCGCAAGCTGACCGGGCCAGAGCCGAAATGGCGGCGGAGGGGGAAACCGGAAGCGAGACCTCCCTCCCCGCCCGGCGGCCCCAAGACGCCCGCAGCCCTCAGGCTTCCCTCATCCAGGACATCGAGGGGGAGGTAGCTTCGGCTGCCTCCTCGCAGGTACGAGGGACCGGGGGGGGGGCTGGGCCCGATCCTTTCCAGCAGGCCCAGCTGGAAGCCCTTCGGGCCATGATGGGGGCTCTCTCTCGCATAGAGAGCAACCAGAGGGCTCGCAGTGCGAGACCCTCTCCCCGGGGGCCAAACCCTAAAGAAAAGTTTAAGGGAGCCTCCCGCTCTGCGGGGAAGGGGAAGGGTAAGGGCCCCCCTACCCCCAGGGCTCATGCCTCCCTTTCAGAGCTGTTGGGGTCCTCCTCGGCTGAGGAGGACGATCCCTGCTCTCCCCCTGAAGAAGGGGAGTTCTCTGGGGGATCCTCTCAGGCTGACTCCCCTCCCCCGGCTAAACGGCCACGGGCCCACCCCACTAGGCCCAGCTACCACCCTGTACCCTCCTCAGAGGAGGAGTCAGAGGCTGGCTCATCCAGGGCCTCCCACTCTCTGCTGGAGGACAAGTCCCTCGATTGGGAGCGGATCCTTTCCAGGGGCCATAAGGACCTAGGCAGGGAGCTACCCCTGGACCACGGCCCTAAAATAATTATGAGAGCGGAGAGGGTGTTAAAGGTCACTCCCAGACCTCTCCAGAAAAGGGACTCCGATTCCTCCTCCGATGGGGACGAGGAATCAGACAGGGAATATATTCCCAAATTGGGCCAGGCCTCCAAAGGCGCTTCCCTAGACAAAGCCTTTGAGAAAATTATAAGGGCACAGTGGAAGCACCCCACTAAGTCCTTCAAGTTATCTAGGCCTCAACAGACTCTGTACGCCTTTGCTAAACAGAGCAAGCCCATTTTCGCCCTGCCCCGGGTTGATGCTGCCGCTGCATCCCTCGCCCGACAGTCTGTCTTCCCCTCAGAAGGGGATTTATTACCAAAAGATCAGACTGACAAAGGCCTGGAAACCGGCCTTAGGAAGAGTTACGAGGCCATGTCCAATGCTCTGCGCATGGCTACCACTTCGTCATATGTCTCTCGGGCTGTGATGAAGTGGTTCAAGATGGGGAAAGACCCTAACATTACTAGAGCACAGTCCACGAAGTTAGCCACTAACGTAGCTCTCGCTCAGGCCTTCCTGATAGATTCATCAATGGACATGCTGACCTGGATTGCAAAAGGGATGGCAGCCAATGTTGCAGCCAGACGCAGACTCTGGCTTCGTTCGTGGCGGGCTGATGCACACGCAAAGAACTTGTTAGTTAACAGCAAGTTTAAGGGCGGCAAGCTGTTTGGCACGGTGCTAGACAAAGCACTACAGGAGGCTTCTAACAAGGACAAGAAGCACTCGCTGAACCAGATCCAGACGGGCAGGAATCCCTTTCGCCCCTTTTTTCGCTTCCAACAGGGCCAGAAGCGCTACCAATCTTCCACGCAACCCTCCTGGAACACTGCTAACCGCAATAGATTTCAGAGGGGCAGGGGAGGCAAGTTCACCAGACCATCGCCTCAGCACCAACAGAACCGTCGTGCAGGATCACCGCCTCGTAGGCAGGAATCCTGACTGTATCGCCGCTTCTTCCCCCGTCTCTCCACGGATCGGTGCGCGTCTCCTCGCCTTCGCACCAAGATGGGCCCTGAACACATCAGATGCGTGGGTCATTCAAACAGTTTCCAGAGGATATTCGATAGAGACCAAATACTATCCGCGGGAGACCTTCAGAATATCTCCTCGTTCACGCAACCCCGTCAAACACGGGCATCTGCGGGCGGAGATCACCAGGCTCCACCAACTGGGGGCCATAGAGAGGGTGCCGTGGCACGAGCGCGGCCTGGGGGTCTACTCGATTTTATTCCTCGTGCAGAAAAAATCCGGCTCGTGGAGGGGAGTGCTCGACCTAAAGCGTCTCAACAAGGCGCTACGCAGGCAACGCTTCAAGATGGAGACACTTCACTCCATATCCCTAGCCCTTTCCCAAGGCGACTGGATGGCATCTCTCGACCTGCAGGACGCTTACCTCCATGTTCCCATCCTTCCGGCACACAAGAGGTGGCTCCGGTTTTGCTACGACGGCCAGCACTGGCAGTATCGAGCCCTCCCCTTCGGACTGGCATCATCCCCTCGGACCTTCACCAAGGTTCTCGCCCCCCTCATAGCGGCGCTCCGACTGGAGGGGATAGCGGTTTTTCCATACCTCGACGATCTGCTAGTTACCGCTCCGTCCCTGCAGCTGGCCCACACTCATCTCACTCGCACCAAGGAATACCTCGAGACCCACGGCTTCGTTATCAATATTCCCAAAAGCCATCTTACCCCATCTCAACGTCTCGAACATCTAGGGGTTGTGTTCGACACCTCCCTGAACAGAGTGTTCATCCCTCTCCAGCGACAGGCAAAATTATTGTCCCTCATCAAGACGATTCGCGACCGCCCACGAGTCCCGATCCTCACCCTCGCTTCTCTCCTGGGTTTGATGATCTCACTCATACGTCACCTGCAATGGGCGCGCTTCCACTCTCGCCCCTTGCAGGCGCTTCTGCGGCCCTGGCAATCAGCAATAATCGACAGCAGCCCGAGGTCCATTGCTCTCACTCCGGCCGCTCGCCACTCGCTAGCGTGGTGGGAGCAACCCCACCGGTTTCTCGCCGGCGTCCCTCTCCTAGAACCGGAGAGACTCATACTCACCACCGACGCCAGCCTCCTAGGGTGGGGGGCCCACCTCAGCACACACACGGTCCAGGGGTCATGGTCACACCACGAACTGGCGCACAGCATGAACTGGCTGGAGCTCAGGGCGATCCGTCTAGCACTCCTCCACTTCCTCCCACAGCTTCACAACCATCATGTGCTGGTCTTCACAGACAATACCACTGCACAAGCTTATGTGAACAATCAAGGGGGATCTCGATCCTCGTCGCTCCACAAGGAAGCCACCCTGATGTTCAGATGGGCGGAGGGCAATCTTCTTTCCCTGTCAGCCAGACATATCAGGGGCCAGGACAATGTTCAAGCGGACTGGCTCAGCAGACGAGTGCTAGACCCGGCGGAATGGTCTCTGTCCCCTCAAGCGTTCCATCACGTGATGACCTCCTTCGGAACCCCAGTAGTGGACCTCTTTGCGTCGAGTTCCAATCGCAAGACGCAGAGATTCTTCGCCAGGAGCCCACATCCGCTGGCAGAGGCTCACGACGCTCTCAGCCACCCTTGGCCCCACGGCCTCCTGTACGCCTTTCCTCCCTTTCCTCTCTTAGCGAGAACGATCAGCAGAGCCAAGAGACTGCGGGCCACAGTCATTCTGATAGCCCCGTTCTGGCCACGCAGATCGTGGTTTCCAGACCTTCTCAGCCGATCCAGAGGAACTTACCTCCCTCTACCAGTCACGCCGGATCTCCTCACCCAGGGACCTCTTTGCTACGATCGGCCAGAGTTCCTGAGACTGACAGCCTGGCTATTGAAGCCGACGCTCTCCGAGCCCAAGGGTACTCAGCTCCAGTAGTCCGGACTCTCCTCGCCTCCAGGCGACAATCGACAAGGAGAATTTACCAGTCTACATGGGCGATGTTTGTCCGCTGGTGTCACACCCATCACGTTCCACCTCGTCAGCCTTCCGTTCCTCAAGTCCTCCAATTCCTACAGGACGGCCTCGATAGGGGGCTTCGTCCCAACACACTGGCTAGACAGCTATCGGCCATTGACAGTACCATCTCCTCGTCTTCTGCCAATAAATTCTCCTCTCACCTGCATGTGAAACAGTTCTTGAGGGCAGCCAAGCGTGTAGCCCCTCCGGTTGTACACCGCTTTCCTACATGGAACCTCAATGTGGTTCTTAAGGCACTAATGGGTCCTCCATTCGAGCCTCTGCACCAGGTGTCCCTTTACTTTTTATCCATCAAAATGACCTTCCTTATTGCTATAACATCGGCAAGAAGGGTGTCTGAAATCGGAGCTCTGTCCATCGACCCAGCTTTCTGCATTTTCAGAAAGGAATCGGTGCTACTTAGGCTAGACCCAACCTTCCTTCCTAAGGTCTCCTCCCTGTTCCACCTAGCACAGGAGGTGGTCCTCCCGTCCTTCTGCCCTAAGCCTCGCCACTCCTTAGAGAGGCTTTGGCACACTTTAGATGTACGCAGGGCACTCAAGATTTACCTGGAGCGTACTCTTCCCTTTCGGAAAACTTCCTCCCTCTTGGTGAGCTACCACCCTCACTCCAAGGGTAAGAAAGTCTCGAAATCCATCATTGCGAAGTGGATTTCTGCTTGTGTAGCAGACGCCTACAGAGCCTTAAGCTTGGTCCCTCCAGCTAGAGTTCTAGCTCATTCGACCCGCTCAGCCTCCACTACTTGGGCGTTCCGGGCCAGGGCTCCCACATTAGAAATTTGCAGAGCGGCTACGTGGAGAAGTCTCCACACATTCACGAGGCACTATAAAATAGATCGCTTCGAGTCTGCTGAAGCCGCCTTTGGGAGGCGGGTGCTGCAGGGGGTTTTAGATCCTCAATAAGCGCCCAGTCCCTCCCATCGAATAAATTACTGCTTTGGTACCTCCCAGTGTCCGAATTACCGGACGAGAGGGTATAGAAAGAGGAATTGGGTTCCTTACCTTGGGAATTCCTTTTCTATTCCCTCGAGGGAGGTCATTCGGCCCACCCAGAGTTTCCTGGGCGCTGAATTAACTCTTGGGATGTTTAGTTGTATGTTACCCCTTCGGGGGATTGTTACTAATCTCTGTTAAGTTTTTCAGATAAGCTTCGTCCTCGGCTTATTACTTCTGGGAGGGCGGGGGAGCGCTCTCCCCACGTGCTCCCAGCAAAGTTGTGCTGCCTCCTAGTGGTCGTTGGGGAGATCGCTCCCAGTGTCCGAATGACCTCCCTCGAGGGAATAGAAAAGGAATTCCCAAGGTAAGGAACCCAATTCCTCTTTCTACAATAAGGGACAATGTTTCTGCAGCAGGCTTTCCTGTCTGATTACAAAGCCCTAGATTGGGGAGGGGGAAGCCTTTTCCTCCCAGGGGTCACTTTTAAAATTAATACAAGCTCTGAGGACCACATACAAGTTGGGGGGTGGGCAGGGGTGCTTAAGGGGTGTGCTCAGGAAGAGGAGGGTCCAAGACATGGATATATGCCATGGATTTCCTATCCTTGTGTGCATGTCCTTATTTCTGCTCTCTTACCCTTAGCTCCCTGTTTCAGTACCTGGGTGTAAGAACTCGATCTGGGGGAGATAAAGGAACTGGAAAGGGGCCAAATGAAAACTTGCCCATGGGCAACATTTGGCCCCCAGGCCTGAGGTTCCCCACCCTTGTCCTAGATGGTTGGGGAAGGTGAGACTACAAAGTTAAAATAGCACTGCTGAAATGCCTAATCCTGGATTACTTTAGAGAGCTGTTTTTAGGGGTGGGGCTTCCTTAATTATGTGCTTGATTCTTTGGGTGGTGCAGTGTCTTACGCAGATGGACAGTGGGGATTTGTATGTGGGATGAGCATGGTGCTTGGATTCTTCTTCTGGGTATGGAGCCTTTGCAATGGAATGGCGCTTAGTTCACTGTCCCTGGCTCTACTTCTATATGGAGCAGCTATGGTTTGGGTGGAAAGCAGTGTGAGTTATCCACCTCCCCAAACCCTAAATAGTCCTACACGTGGATGGGATGTGGTGGAGAAACAGCCAGTCGCTGTTTTGGTTGTGGTGCTGGCTCCCCTAGTGTTTTGTTCACATGAGCATTTAATCAAAGATAATTATATTCTAACCTCACCTGTGTTCACAGGTGTTAAAATGAGAGATATGGGATGTGGAGGCTACATAGAGGACAGGACACATGACTGTCCTGTATTCCTTGGAATATTGCTGGGTTGCTATCAAAATGGGGGGATGCGGAATGTATGAGGTTTTTTTGGCAGGGAATGAAATAATTTACCTGCAGGAAACCTGGTCCCATAACCCTATATTTATAAATGGCTTCCTGTGCTTCAATCTCACAGGCATTCCATCTGATCGACAGGGACGTGTGCAAGGGGGACTTCTTACCTTATGGCAGTAGAAATTAATGTTTCAGTTAATAGACTGGACTTCCTAGATCGTTTTTGTTCAGTAATCAGATTAACTCCAGTGGCAGGGGATTCGTGGATTTTAGTAAATATCTATATCCTGCCTCTCGCTGCCAAATGGAGCTCACCCTATATTTGGGAGAAATTGCAATCCATCTTGGAAGTACTGAAGTTTGATTTCTCCAGGGATCGATTTCTATTGTCTGGTGACCTGAATGCCAGAATTGGGACGTTAAACTAGGGGGAATGATGAAACGGTAACCCTAGATATGGTGTGGGGGATTTCTCCTCCTAAACTCCAGGATAGTGGTGTCAATAAGTATGGTCACTCCTTGATGAATATGATGGAGGCCCTTATTTTTAGGCCTACAAATGACTCCTTTTCAAGTAAAAACTTGGGGGCACCTACATTTATTTCAGCATTAGGTACCAGTATGATTGATTACTTTCTATTTGAACCACATTCATGGCCAGTATTCAAGATTTTGACATTCTGTGCAGAACAGAAAGTGACTACAGGCTGCTGTGTTTAAGCCTCAGTCTTGGAGTAGGGGGACCCCTAGTAGAGGTGACAATGGTTCAGTCAGTATTAGTTTAACACAGCCCCAGCAGACCATGTGGCTTTAGTCAACAGGAAAAGGATCAAATGGGATATTGATCATGCTACCTTATTAGGTGACAAACTTAGAGAGGATGTGTTCTCAATGTTGCGAGAGGCAGTTATAAATGCTTCTTCTTACACGGAGGTGTTGAGTCTGTGTGATGTAATTCTGAATCCCCATACTCCTCTTTTGTTTTGTGAGGCTAAGGCACACCTGTTGCATGTTAGTAACATGCTTCTTGGTTTGACAAGGATTGCCATAAATTAAAGGTTTCTTTGTACCAGAAGGTGAGGAATTTGGAGTTCTCAGATCCTGAGTCCAAAGTACAGTTTTCTAAGCTTAGATGTTAATATAATCATTGCTGACCTTGAAAAAAACTGAATTACCAAGACCAATTATGGATTCAGCTTAATAATTCTATCAAAGAAAAAGATAGCAGGAAATTTTGGACTTTGGTTTTGAAAGGCTCATCCAATTGTTCCCAGGTGTTTGACGTAAATATAGCTTTCTATGCCCTCTCGTCCGGTAATTCGGACAGTGGGAGCGATCTCCCTGACGACCACTAGGAGGCAGCACAACTTTTGCTGGGAGCATGTAGGGAGAACGCTCCCCCGCCATCCCAGTTTTGTTGTCTGCCTCAGACCTGATAGGACGTGCAGCCGGGTGCTCCGCACCCACACCACCAATTTCTCCGCGGGTGCATCTGCACCATATCTGGGCGCAGCCTCCCCGCACTGCAGGAGGAGGTTTTCTTCGTCTGAGCCGGCCTACGGGTTCAGGCCAGAGAGAGACTCGGTGAGGGGACTCCGCGGAGATACCCCCCCGGGCACGAGGCGCCGCCGCAATGGCTGAAACAGCCAAAACCCGCCACGCAGCAGCCGGACGGGCTCCACACCCACAAGCTGAAGCCGCTTCAGCTGCAGCAAAAAAGCGCAAGGCCACCAAACGCAGGCCGGAGAATGCGGCGGCGGCGGCGCCAGCAACCGAAAGGGCTAGGACCGACATGGCGGCGGAGGCGAGGGAAACCGAAAGTGAGGCCTCCCTCCCCGCGCGGCAGTCCCAAGACGCCTGCAGCCCCCAGGATTCCCTCATCGGGGACAACGAGGGGGAGGTAGCTTCAGCTGCCTCCTCACAAGTAAGAGGGGACCTGGGGTTACCTGGGCCCAATCCTTTCCAGCAGGCCCAAATGGAAGCCCTCAGGGCCATGATGGGGGCTCTCTCTCGCATAGAGAGTAACCAAAGGGCTCACAGTGAGAGACCCTCTCCCCGGGGTCAAACCTCCAAAGAAAAGTTTAAGGGAGCCTCCCGCTCTGCGGGAAAGGGGAAGAGTAAGCGCCCCTCAACCACCAGGGCTCATACTACCTTATCAGACCTTTTGGGTTCCTCCTCGGCTGAGGAGGAGGATCGCCATTCCCCCCCTGAAGAAGGGGAGTTCTCTGGGGAATCCTCTGAGGCTGAATCCCCTTCCCCGGCTAAACGGCCATGAGCCCACCCCACTAGGCCTCACTACCACCCTGTACCCTCCTCAGAGGAGGAGTCAGAGGCTGGCTCATCTAATGCATCCCACTCTCTGCTGGAGGACAAATCCCTGGATTGGGAAAAGATCCTTTCCAGAGGGCATAAAGACCTAGGCAGGGAACTACCCCTTGACCAAGGCCCAAAACTAATAAGGAGAGCGGAAAGGGTGTTAAGAGTCACTCCCAGAGCTCTCAAGAAAAGGGATTCGGATTCCTCCTCAGATGGTGAGGAGGAATCAGACAGGGAATATATTCCCAGATTGGAGCAGGACACTAAGGGCGCATCTCTAGATAAAGCCTTTGAAAAAATTATAAGGGCTCAGTGGAAGTACCCTACTAGGTCCTTCAAATTATCTAGGCCTCAACAGACTCTGTACGCCTTTGCTAAACAGAGCAAGCCCATTTTCACCCTGCCCCAGGTTGATGCTGCCGCTGCATCCCTCGCCCGACAGTCGGTCTTCCCCGCAGAGGGGGATCTGTTACCAAAAGACCTAACAGACAAAGGACTTGAAACCGGCCTTCGGAAGAGTTATGAGGCCATGGCCAATTCTCTGCGCATGGCTACCACTTCTTCATACGTCTCAAGGGCAGTGATGAAGTGGTTCAAAATGGGGAAGGACCCTAACATTACTAGATCACAGTCCAGAAAAATAGCCACTAACGTAGCTCTAGCTCAGGCTTTTTTAATGGATTCATCCATGGATATGTTAACCTGGATAGCAAAGGGGATGGCGGCCAATGTGGCAGCCAGACGGAGACTCTGGCTCCGTTCGTGGCGGGCCGATGCACACGCTAAAAACTTATTGGTCAATAGCAAGTTTAAGGGCGGCAAGCTGTTTGGCACGGCGCTGGACAAAGCACTGAAGGAGGCTTCTAACAAAGACAGGAAGCACTCGCTAAACCAAATCCAAACCAGCAAGAATCCTTTTCGCCCCTTTTTTCGCTTCCAACAGGGCCAGAAGCGATACCAGTATTCCACTCAACCCTCCTGGAACACTGCTAACCGCAATAGATTTCAGAGAGGCAGGGGAGCTAAGTTCACCAGACCATCAACTCAGCACCAGCAAAACCGTCGTTCAGGATCACCGCCACGCAGACAAGAGTCCTGACTATACCGCTTCTTCTTACCCCGTCTCTCTAAAGATAGGTGCTCGTCTACTAGACTTCGCACCAAGATGGACCCGAGACACGTCAGATGCATGGGTCATTCAAACAGTCTCAAGAGGGTATTCGATCGAGACCAAATACTATCCACGGGATACCTTCAAAATATCTCCGCGCTCCCACAATCCAATCAAACACAAGCATATGAGGGCGGAGATCACCAGGCTCCAGCAACTGGGAGCAATAGAGAGAGTGCCGTGGCACGAGCGCGGTCTCGGGGTCTACTCGATTTTCTTCCTGGTGCAGAAAAAATCCGGTTCATGGAGGGGAGTGCTCGACCTAAAGCGTCTCAACAAATCTCTACGCAGGCAACGCTTCAAGATGGAAACCCTACATTCCATATCCCTAGCCCTTTCCCAAGGCGACTGGATGGCATCTTTGGACCTGCAAGACGCTTACCTCCATGTACCCATCCTTCCTGCACACAAGAGGTGGCTCAGGTTTTGCTACGACGGCCAACACTGGCAGTATCGAGCCCTCCCATTCGGACTGGGGTCAGCCCCTCGTACCTTCACCAAGGTTCTCGCCCCCCTCATAGCGTCGCTCCGATTGGAGGGGATAGCGGTGTTTCCGTACCTAGACGATCTGCTAGTTACAGCTCCATCCCTACAGCTGGCCCGGACTCATCTCACTCGTACCAGAGAATACCTCGAGACCCACGGCTTCATCATCAATATTCCCAAAAGCCATCTTACGCCAGCTCAACGTCTCGAACATCTGGGGGTTGTGTTCGACACCTGCCAAAACAGAGTGTTCATCCCTCTCCAACGACAGTCCAAACTATTGGCCCTCATCAAGACAATTCGAGACCGCCCGCGAATATCGATCCTCACCCTGGCTTCCCTCCTGGGCTTGATGATCTCACTCATGCAACACCTTCAATGGGCGCGCTTCCACTCTCGCCCTCTGCAGGCTCTTCTGCGGCCCTGGCAAGCTGCAATAATCAACAACAGGCCAGTGTCCATAACCCTCAATCGGGCCGCTCGACAATCGCTAGCGTGGTGGGAACAACCTCACAGGTTTGTCAACGGAGTCCCTCTCCTAGAACCAGAGAGACTCATACTAACCACCGACGCCAGCCTACTAGGGTGGGGTGCCCACCTCAACTCACACACGGCCCAGGGTTCATGGTCACACCACGAACTAGAGCACAGCATAAACTGGCTAGAGCTCAGAGCGATCCGTCTAGCACTCCTCCACTTCTTCCCACAGCTTCAGAACCATCATGTGCTTGTCTTCACAGACAATACCACTGCACAAGCTTATGTGAACAATCAAGGAGGATCTCGATCCTCGTCTCTCCACAAGGAAGCCGCCCTTCTATTCAGCTGGGCGGAGGGCAATCTTCTTTCCCTGTCAGCCAGGCACATCAGAGGCCAGGACAATGTTCAAGCGGGTTGGCTCAGCAGACAAGTATTGGACCCGGGGGAATGGTCTCTATCCCCGCAAGCCTTCAATTGAGTGGTAACCTCCTTCGGAACCCCAATAGTGGACCTTTTTGCGTCAATCTTCAATCACAAGACGCAGAGATTCTTCGCCAGAAGCCCACATCCGCAGGCGGAAGCTCACGATGCTCTCAGTCACCCTTGGCCCCATGGCCTTCTGTACGCCTTTCCTCCCTTCCCTCTCCTGGCGAGAACAATCAGCAGAGCCAAGCGACTGCAGGCCACAGTCATAATGATAGCCCCGTTCTGGCCACACAGATCGTGGTTTCCAGACCTTCTCAGCCGATCCAGAGGAAATTATCTCCCTCTACCAGTCACACCGGATCTCCTCACCCAAGGGCCTCTTTGCTACAAACAGCCAGAGTTCCTGAGACTGACAGCCTGGCTATTGAGACCGACGCGCTCCGAGCCCAGGGATACTCAGCTCCAGTAGTCCAGACTCTCCTGGCCTCCAGGCGCCAGTCAACGAGGAGAATTTACCAATCTACATGGACTATGTTTGTCCGCTGGTGTCACTCGCATCAAGTTCCACCTCGTTCAGCCTTCCGTTCCTCAAGTCCTCCAATTCCTACAGGAAGGGCTCGATAGGGAGCTCAGCCCCAACACACTGGCTAGACAGTTATCGGCCATTGACAGTACCATAGCCTCTTCTTCTGGTCATAAATTCTCCACTCACCTGCATGTAAAGCAATTCTTGAGAGCGGCCAAGCGTTTAGCCCCTCCGGTAGTACACCGTTTTCCTACATGAAACCTCAATGTGGTTCTCAAGGCGCTCATGGGACCTCCATTCGAGCCTCTACACCAAGTATCACTGTACTTCTTGTCACTCAAAATGACTTTCCTTATTGCCATAACATCTGCAAGAAGAGTATCTGAAATCGGAGCTCTGTCCATCGACCCAGCATTCTGCATTTTTAGAAAGGAATCGGTGCTGCTCAGGCTAGACCCAACCTTCCTGCCTAAGGTCTCCTCCTTTTTCCACCTAGCACAGGAGGTGGTCCTACCGTCTTTCTGCCCTAAGCCTCGCCACTCCTTAGAGAAGCTTTGGCACACTCTGGACGTTAGAAGGGCACTCAAGATTTATCTAGAGCGTACTCAGGCCTTTAGGAAAACTTCCTCCCTGTTAGTGAGCTACCACCCTCACTCCAAGGGTAAAAAGGTATCGAAATCCGTCATTTCCAAGTGGATCTCTGCGTGTGTGGCAGAAGCCTACAGAGCCTTAGACTTAGTACCCCCAGCTAGAGTTCTAGCTCATTCGACCCGCTCAGCCTCCACTAACTGGGCTTTCCGGGCCAGGGCTCCGACATTAGAAATTTGCAGAGCGGCTACGTGGAGGAGTCTCCACACATTCACGAAGCACTATAAAATAGATCGCTTCGAGTCTGCAGAAGCCGCCTTTGGGAGGCGGGTGCTTCAGGGGGTTCTAGATCCTCAATAAGCGCCCAGTCCCTCCCGTCTGTTATATTACTGCTTTGGTACCTCCCACTGTCCGAATTACCGGACGAGAGGGCATAGAAAGAGGAATTGGGTTCCTTACCTTGGGAATTCCTTTTCTATGTCCCTCGAGGGAGGTCATTCGGCCCACCCGGAGTTATTCCTGGGCGCTGAATTTAATCTTGTAATGTTTAGTTATATGTTACCCCTTCGGGGGTCTGTTTTACTAATATATGTTAAGTTTTTCAGATAAGCTTGGTCCTCGGCTTATTACTACTGGGATGGCGGGGGAGCGTTCTCCCTACGTGCTCCCAGCAAAAGTTGTGCTGCCTCCCACTGTCCGAATGACCTCCCGCGAGGGACATAGAAAAGGAATTCCCAAGGTAAGGAACCCAATTCCTCTATCTCCTCAAAGAAGAACAAGTGGGCTTTAGATCTTGGCATTCAACTTCCATTCAGTGTTCGCTCTCCAATTTTTGGCACATAAATATGTGCAGGTAAAGAAATCTCCTTTGTATGTAGCTTTTGTGGAATTTTCTTCTTCTTTTGATTCATTGGATCGAACCTTACGGTGGGCAAAGCTATTGAGAATGGGTATTGACCCTACTTTGTTGCATCTTATTGTGGCTTATTATGAAGGTTCCTGGTCCCAGGTTCATTATGGGAGAAAAGGGGAATTAATGGCAAAGTTTCTGGTGCAGAAAGGGGTTAATCAGGGTTGCATTATCAGCGCCTTTATTTATACGTTAATTATATTATTTGTGATTTAGCAAACCCTAACTTTCATCCACCCCTTCTTTTGTCATCTCCTGTCCACATTTTGATGTATGCTGATGACGCGGTTATATTATCTAAAACCCTGATTGGTTTACAAAGTGCACTCTCAGAACTGGATCATCTTTGTATAATGAACAAATTGGGGATAAACTAGGAGAAAACTAAAATAATGGCATAGGGCCCTCGTTCTAGAAGGCATGCCTGCTGCATTAGTGGGCATATGTTGGAGGTGGTAAAACATTTAAGTACTTGGGGATCTCCTTTGTTGCCTCGCTTTCTTGGACAAACCAGCTTACTGTGCTCTTCGGCGGCTCTTCAGTCTGCCGTGGCCATTAATTTGTTTAGTGTTAGGTTTGCAGATCACTCCTGCTGCCTTACATGCTTTTAGAGGAAAGGTTGCCTCTAAAGTTTTGTACGGGGCAGAAGTATGGGGACATGCCATTAGAGGTGATTTTGAAGTTGCACCGAATAAATTTCTGAGGGGGCTGCTGGGTCTCCCACAATCTATTCCTGCCTACTTATTGAGGATTGAATTTGGCATGGAATCCCTTGTCCTGTTGGTGGAAAAAGAGACTAATATCATATTGGTGGAATATTATCTGCCCTGTCTCCACTCAGAATACCAAATGTGTCTGTTGGAAGACTGTCAGTTGCCTCCCCTCAGGATCGCTTTCCCTGGCTGAAATCTGTTATCCAGACTCTGAATTTGTGTGGGATGGGCAATCTCTTTTTAGATGGCAATAGGCTGGTCACCGATAGGGACAAAAACCCCAAGTTATAGAAAGACGCTCTGATATTGCAGGGCAAACAAACCTGGCTTGTGCTAGGATCTGTAATATTGCCCCATTGTATACCCATTGGGCAATGGATGTTAGCTTGAAACCATATTTAGGATTGAACATGAGAGGCGTGCTTAAAGCTGCATACTGCAGACTCAGGTTTAGGCTTGAGGCGCCACCGACGGCATTTGTAGAGGGAAGGAGATGCCGTATTCCGAGGGACCTAAGACTCTGCCCTTGTACAGAGAGGGTTGTTGAGTCTATCATACACTATGTCTTAGAATGTTCAATTTGCGCTGATTGAAAGTGTGCCTGGCTTGGTCCCTTGCTGAAGAAGGTCCCGTACCTTTCAAATAAAGAGAAATGAATATGGCTCTTACAGCAGAAGGATGAGGCCACAGTCTTGAGGGTTGCTACTTTTGCCTACTTAGCAGAACAGTGTAAGTGTAAATTTGTGATTAATACCTTAGAGGCTGTGAACCAGAATCTGTACAGTCTTGGTTTTTAGTCTTTTTATGATACCATTGTGTACTTTTACGTATTGCTTGTTTATCCCTGTTTTCGTATTTTATATTATTGTCTTCTCTATATGTTTTGGCCAGGGTGAAAGCCAGTGCTCAATAAACTTTGTACTAGGTCCCATGTTTAGTAGGTTAGAGTGGGTGGCCGGGCCGGGGGGGGGGGGATATGAGAGTGGGGGCTAGTGGGTTAGAGCAGGGGGACTGGGACCCAGGACTCATGGGTTCTTTGGGAGGGGAGCAGAGGTGAGTGGATTAGAGCAAGAGCTTGGGAGCTAAGACTTCTTTGTTCTCTAGGAGAGGAGTGGGGACTGGGGTTTGGGAGCCAGTACTCCTGGGTTCTCTGGGAGGAGAGTGAGGGCTAATTGGTTAGAGCAGGGGGCAGGGGACTGGGTTTAATTTCTCTGCTGAAGCCTGGCTCCCTGCGTGAACCTTGCCTGTGGTTCTGAAGGCTGAGAGGGATAAGGAAGGGCAACTCGACTGGAGTCCTGAGCTGAGGCCCTGTAACTGAGTTGCTAGCCAATGGACTGTTGCCTGGCTGAGCTGGGGATCGATAGGGCTGGGGTTGCTGGAGGGCTGCTTCCTGGCATTAGCTAGAGCCTTGAGGAACCTTGTATGGTTGAGATACTACCTGTGGACTAGGGACTGTGTGTATTGATGAAATAAATACTTGACAGAGCTGATCCCCGATGGGCCTGATCCTGTGGGGACTTATTCCAGGGCACCACCACCCTGTTACAAGGCCCTTTAGAGGTGACAGTGATACCAGGTTTTAATACTGATTTACTTATTGGAAATGACATATGGAATTAGGCTATGAATTTGGCTGTTTCTCAGTCTGTCATGGGGAACAGCACCCTGCGGGAAGTGAAAGTACCTAGGGAGCAAGAGAAAACACTGCAAGCCAGGTCTGCAGTTGTCAGGGGGCAAGAATATGGCTCTGAGGGTGAACTTAATGTCTGTCCTCCGGAGGAGGTGCAGGGAGGAGGTATCCAGGTCCAACCCATACCTAGGACTCGGAAGCAGGAACTCTGCTCTGAAGAGGAAAACAGTGCTTCTCAGGTGCCGGTCTTTATTGCAAAAACGGAAGGAAAGCAGGGTGCATGTACAATACCTGCTGACCGTGGGGTCAAAGAGCAAGTAATGAGGAAGAGACCTCTGACTTGACAGAGGCAGTGAAGGCACTGACCCTAAGCAAAAAAAGGTTTCAGGTCAGTTAGCTAGCGACCCTACTCTGTCTGGGAGGACGTGGCAGGTGCCTCCCTAGGCAACCCAGACAGGGGTATTGTTAAGTGGGAACTGTGCAACACGCGTAAGAAATGTTAAAGAAGAGTTAAAGTGCATGTCTGTTACACCCATTGTCTTCAAAGTGGCATTAAAGCGTTTCACCAGCCCATTAGTCTGGGTTTGAAAAGGTGCTGCTTTGAATTGTGAAACCTCACACAACTTCCACATTTGTTTAAGAAGTTGGGGCATGAAATTGGAGCCTCTATCGGATGAGACTTCCTTGGGAAATCCCACCCTACTGAATATAATAAACAGGACATCCGGCTGCTTCTATATTACTACTAAGGGCTATCACCTCCAGGTATTGGGTTGCAAAGTCCACCAGGACCAATACATATTTATTACCACTTCATGAGGGCTCCAGTAAGGGCCCCACAATGTCCATGGCTACTCCGAGGAACCGTTTCTCAATACTGGGCAGTGACTGTAAAGGGGCCTTCTTAGGTTCTGATCCCTTTTGCTTTTTCTGGCTAAATGCACAGGTCTTGCAGTAACTTCTCGCCTCACTGTATATCCCTGGCCAATAGAGATTCTTATCTAGCCTTTTGTTTGTCTTTTCCATCTCTAATTGTCCTACAAATGGGCAGTTATGAGCCAGCTGCCTAAAGTCAGCTCTAAAGCCACAAACTGCCTCTTAGGAGGATGTGGACCCCCTTTGTCTCGCTAGGGTGGGATCCCTGTACAGTAATCCCGCCAATACAGCCCTGCAACATGCCTAAGAAATGTTAAGCAGAGCAAATCTTAAGAAATGAAAAGCAAGAGTTATGTGCATGTCTTTTTTCACTCGATTCTAGCCATGTTTATGCAGAGCCAGTGATTGGGACAAATTGTTGCTTTATTTACTATTTGCTATACTGGGCACTTTCAGAAGTGACGGCTCCGACTGCCACCATGGACTTACCAAGGCGGTGGTGGGAGACATCACTCCAGTCAGGGTTCAGTTTGGCCACCAAAGATCTGTGACAGCGGCCCGGGCAGGGAGATGTATGGACGTGCATCTGCCTATCCCCCGCACTGCACAGAACGGCCTGACTGACAGGGAGCCATGGCAGCCAATGGCTGCCCGGAACCAGCGGGGATCCCAACCAGGTTAAGTAAAGCGGTTGATCATTCGTAACAGCACGCAGCTGTTCTCCGGGCAACGTTGGTGCTTAGCCTGGGCTGGGACCTGGTGATGTTCCCGAGTCATAGTCTGGCCTATGCGCTAACACTGGGTAATTTCAGACATTACGAAATCGCTGCTCACCACAGTGAATCCCAGTGGATTCCCTGTGGTGGCAGTGATCATGGTAACATCTGTTTGATCCCTGCCAGATGTTCACCAAGGTGAATTTCTGGCGGGGATCAAAGCTAACCACGGTTCTGGACCTCTGGCCAGCCCGAGGTCCAGAACCGTGGTTATATTGGCCACGATCCTGGATGGGCCAAAAGTAACGTCTGTTACCTTGGCCCATCACTGATCGTGGCCCCGACCATGGTACGGGATCGGCCGCAGCAGCCACATTGGCTGCTGCGCCTGCCCATCTCCCCAATGGCGGTCGGTCGAGGGAGCGTGGGGGGGGGGAGGGCTGTGCAGCCGCATGTCGCACCACACAGCCCCGCCCCCTCCCCGATCCCCATTAGCGATTAGGCCGGCACGTCTAAAGGATGGATGACCTGATCACGGACTAGGATCTGAGACGGATCCCTGTCCAGGGTTCAGCGTGGTGGGCCTCCCGGCCCGTCACGTCTAAAATTACCCACTGCGTGGGGAGTGTCCTGGGTGAACATCTGATGGAGCATTAAACTGTGACAGTAGCCTGCAATTCCATGTGGGGGAAAACGTGGAATTGTGAGCTATCATCACGTCTGAAAACACCAAGGGAAGTGCCATAAGAATCTACTGGATTCTCCCCTTTTGAGTTGTTGTTTGGTAGAAAAGTTTGGGGTCCCCTAGACCTAATCAAGGACATGGGAAGGGGATAAGGAAATTGAAGGACAACCTGTGTCAAAATATGTTCAACAGTTTCGAAACAACCTTAAAGAGCTGACAAAGTTAGCCAGGGATAATCTAGCTGACAGTCAGGGGGCACAAAAGCAATGGTATGCTAGGCGGGCTAAAGGCAGGGCATATCAGCTGGGAGATTTTTTTTCTGGGCATTCAAATAAATTTGCGGGACAGGCCTCATGGAAAGGGCCTTATCAGATATTAGAGTGCAAGAATGCTGTTACCTACTTGGTAAACAAGCCAAACTCTAGAGTAAAGACAGAAGAATTGTATGTTAACATGATTAAAATTTACCACATATGGAAGCCTGTCATTCACATGGTATGCTGTGTGGCAGAAGGGGATGGGCCAGCTGAGCCTTTGCTGGATTTGTTAAAGAAGAGCAGTTCTGACACTCCCCTAGAAGACATTAAGATTTCTACAGAGTGGAATGCAATTCAAAGAGGACCGATGATGGCGTACTCAGAGAACACAGTCAATTTCAAGGTGCTGGCTTTAACCTTTAAAGCCCTTTCTGGCCTGAGCCCTGCTTATCTGTGGGACTGCCTCACTCCCCATGTGTTCGTGCGACCCTTGAGATGGTCCTTGGGAGCCTTATTGGAGGTTCCCCAGGCGAGGCGGGTGGCCACAGGTGTTAGATCTTTTTCTGTGGCCACCCCTGTGCTGTGGAATTCGCTCCTGGAGGAGGCTCGGTTGGGTCCCGCTCTCCTGTTTTGGCGTGTATGTAAGACCTGGCTGTTCCGTCAGGCTTTTGGCGAGGGGGTGGGGTGGGGTTTCCCCCACATATTGTATTTTTAAATTGTTTTAAAATGTGTATTTTGTTTTATCGAGTGTTGTTCACTGCCCCGGGCTGCCCTGTGGGCAGGAGGGGCGGGATATAAATTTTAAATAAATAAATAAATACAATTTTGCTATAGGAAGCCGGGGAAGACTGATGTGCTAATTTATAAGATTGACACAAGAACCCATAAGCCTGTTGCTACAATACCATTCAGAACTATGGGAAAGGTCCAACTGCAGACCCGTAAAAAAGTAGATGAAATGTTGCAACTCAGGGTTAATCAAACATTCCAGTAGTCCGTGAACAAGCCCAGTTTTAGTTCCTCAATCAGATGAGACAATAAGGTTCTGTGTTGACTATAGAAATCTAAATGCAATAATGGTCTCGAATGAGTACCCCATGCCTAGGACTGATGCTGTCCTCGGTCAAATAGTTGGAACTAAATTCCTAACTAGTGTAGATTTATCCAAAGGGTACTGGCAAAATAGCTTGAACCTAGAAGCCCAACTTAAAATTTCCTTTATCACTGCCAAAGCCTATATGAATTCACTGTTCTCCCATTTGGACTAAAAAAGAGTGGTGCCACATTTCAGAGACTTGTGGATCACATGTTAGAGGGCCTCTGTTACTTTGCCTTGGCCTATATTGATGACTTTGTCATATTTGGCAATTCATGGGAAGAACATGTGCAGCAGATGGACTGTGTCTTAACCAGACTCTGAGATGCTGGACTTGCTGTTAAAGTAGCTAAAAGTAAAATTGCCATGGCGCAGGTTGGATACCTAGGACATTAGGAAGGTAGTAGGGACCTGCGCTTTGACCCTGTAAAAATTGAGGCCGTTGTATTATGACCACTCCTCAAGACAAAGATACAGGTTCAATGTTTACTGCTGATTTGTAAAGCACTTTAGTTTCATTGTGTTGCCCATCACAGATCTATGTAAAAAGGTCGTGCCTGACAAAGTGCAGTGGTCTCAGGAATGGTAGGAGGGGTTTGAAGCACTGAAGAGAGCATTATCTCAAGCACTTGTATTTATGCATCCTGATTTTGATAAGGAATTTGAGGTATGGAGTGATGCTTCAGACACTGGGCTTGGGGCTGCCCTAAAGCAACAAGGGGAGGATGGGATAGACACCCCATTGCATACTTCAGCAAGAAGTTGCTCACAAGGGAGAAGAACCTAGCTACTATCAAAAAGGAATGTTTAGCCATCGTATGGGCTGTGAATAAATTAAAACCATACTTGTACAACAAGAAGTGTACAGTATACACTGACAATTTGCCTTTGACATGGTTTAATACATTTGTACTTCTGAAACCATTATGTAAAACATGACAAGTTTGGTGGTGTTGGAGTTGTCTAGAAATGTTGAGTCTACTGAAGGGAAAATTTGTATATGGGGCCGATATAAAGAAAAGTTAAGTTTGGGAAAGTAGAAAAAAGAATGTGAGCCTCAAAATAAGTTAAGCAGAAGTTGGGACAGGAAGGGAAGACAATTATATTGTAGATGAAGTGTGTTAATGGAGGGGAACTTGAGTTACCAGTAGCTTCCAGAAACAGAAAAGGAAGAATCTTCTAGGAGCCATCGAGAAAGTATTTAAGGGGACAAAGAGAAGCAGAAGCATTTGGAGGAAATCCAGCTGAGACATGGACTGAGAAGCACTGAAAGAGTTCAAGAAAGAAACGGCTGAGCTAAAAACATTTAGCTGTGTAACATGGACTTATAAGTAGGGTGAGATGTTAGGGGATTTCTAGTGAATCTTCAAAAGTAATGCAATGCTATTCTTCTGTTAGACTTGCACTCTTGACTCACTTTTGTCTTGTAACCAATCTGAATTTATAAATACAAATTATTTTAACCAAGCTTTGGTGGGTGTTTTCAGACAAGCACATTACCCACCCAGTATTCACTGGTTAACCATTGGTTACCAGTGAGGTTTTCTCATAAGCACAATGGGTACTGGGTAGGGAGGTGCTTGTCTGAAAACACCCAGTGTGCATGTGTGATAATGGGTGTGAACCGATGGACATCAGCTTCACTTCATCCTGTCCCAGCCCGCTTCACCCCTGGGTTGGCCGGTCTGTATAAAGCCACCCGTCAAATGTTCAAAGTGGAGCAGGCTGTAGCTGCTCCAGGAAAGCCCTGTCAGTGGCACTCTGAAACATCCCAGAGTGCACTGGCCAAATCCAGAGTAAGGGTTAAACGTGGAGGTGCTCTCTGTCTGTTGAGCGGACCTACAGTGCAGCTTCATGCCTCGTCGTCCCATACCCCATTGTTGGGCGAGTGCCCACAACTCTATGGTGCGGGGGTGTGGGATGCTGCATGGGTGGCCCCTCGGCCCAGGGAAACAGACAGTCCGTCTGCTGTGGACCCAAGTAGGGCTGGAAGTGGACAGATGCAGGGATGTGCCCCTGGAGTAGCTCTGGGGGTGGCCAGGCTCCATGTCCATGTAAAAACATTCGGTGAGGGGACATCCCAAGTTAAATATTTGGGCGAACTTTAATACAGTTTCTGTGACTGGGAACCTCCAGGGATGTGGGTGGCAGGATAGTTACCCCTTTACAGACTGGGACAGTTCTGGAGAGAGCTGTGGCCAGTGGAGACTGTAAGTGGGGAAGCTGAGTCTCTGCCGGTCAGGAGGGAGGACAGTGGAAAGACCCCAACCTCATCACACATGTATGCTTGTGAGAACACACCTTGAGGAAGGGAGTTACGATGGCAGCAGCAACAATTGTGTGAGGGAGTGGTGGTAGCAGAGGGCAAGGTATGTGTTGATGGTGGGGGACATTGAATATCATAGACAACAGCAAGAGGGCATTGTTTAAAAAGCCTGAGATCCACTGGTTCAAGAGGAGATGTCCTGATACAAGTGCTGAGTTTCAGACAAGTGCACAAAACATCAGAATTTTGAAATTTTGTTTTTGTTGGAGGAGTAGGTAACTGGAGTAAGGCATTTCTTAACCCCCTGCAGTGACCAGGGTTTTAAGCCTTTCAGGGAGAGCGTTTCTCCCAAAACTTCCTCTGATATTTGAGAAAACCAGGTGTTGATAAAAATTAGAGTTGTAGACAATCGCAATCCTGTTAAAAGTTCCTCCTCACATATACTTAGGTTTCAGCCTTGGCGGTATCATGATTTCACCAGGCTTCCATCAAAAACAAGGAAGTCAAGATTAGATATTTCTAATGGGCGAGGTAGAGGAGAGGATTTTAAGGTTGCTTTACATGGAAAACAAAAGGATGGGAGAGATACAGTTCTCCCTACCCCCTTCAGCTTGCTCATAATATATTGCAATTTTGAAACTGTGGTGGTACACTTTAATCACTGTAGATGGCCTTTTCTGCTCCTCATTCATTTTAAGTTAAATAATATTTAATTAAGGGTGTATGTAGCATGTGTTTAAAGTTTGTTTGCATTTTATCTTTACAGGTTGTTTTCCTCTCTTAAGGAACTTTCAAAATGAAAAATGTTTTTTTCCCGAAAGACTATGAAGTACATCAAATAACTGGTCTCATTGGGTGAAAACAGACATGACGCTAACCAACCACCCTTTAACCACCCTTGGTGGTGGTTTATGCATGTTGCAGGGCTGTATTGGTGCCCTTTGCAGCCCTGAAACATGCATAAATGACCACCAAGGGTGGTTAGCGTCATGTCTGTTTTCACCCTTAGTCCGTGTTCTTTCGTTGGCAATGGAATGGGAGAAGAAGATGGATCTTAGATGATGATGATGATGATGATTGATTATTATTTTATTATAATAAACATTTATATAGCGCCAAGAGTGTGACCTGGTGCTGTACAGAACATAGAAAGAGACGTGGTCCCTGCCTGTGGCTTACAATCTAAAAGACTAGGAGGGGGAGACAGGGAGAGGGGACAGTGGGAGAGACGGGAGAAGACAAACAAACATTCAGGCAGATGCGAAGTCTCAGGTGCGTGTGCTTAGTTTGGTTACAATCAGGTTGGTTGCAGCAGTCTGCAGAGGAGGGCAGACAGTAGGTATATGGGAACGACTAGCAGGCATTTTTGACTAGTTCACAGCCATTTTGAAACAATCAGAATGCTTGTAATTTCTAAATTCAATCCCTTCTGCAAAATGTAATGGTATTGCATTTTAAGCAGACAGACCACATTCATACCTTTAGTGGTGGGCTGGTCCATGCATATTTTGGCTCTGGGGAGAATCCGGAAACCAAAATATGTGCGGAGTTTGGCTGGTGCGAAAGTCCCCCCACGCAGCTTTGCTGGCAAACACCTGGAAGAGTCCCCGTGCATGTTTTGGCTTCCGGATTCTCTCTCAGAGCCAAAATATGTGTGGACCAACCCGCCACTGAAGGTATGAATGTGGTCTAAATCCGTAAACACAGGTAAAAGATTAAGGGGTCATGAATCAATAGTGCTGACCTTAAAAATGAGGTCATCAGCAACGTCTATGAGATTGATTTGTACACCATTCTGTACGATTTATACACTATTCTATACGTTAGAGATCTTTTCAATACAGCTTTTAAACTTGTTGGGGAGTAGGGCAAGGAAGGGCAGAGTTATGAAGAACTTGCCTTTATTTCTAAGACAGATTACTCCAACTGAGAGAGGGGTCACCTTGTTGTACTTGTTTAAAAGCTGGCAGATTCGAGAATTGTTATGAACGCAATAGCAGCTAAGGAGCCAAACACAAGCTTGTCCAAACTGGACACACAGAAGAGGGAAACTGTATATTGCCTGACACAGAAATTGGATAGAGTGCTATGGAATATGTTAAGATAAACATTAATTACATACAATTACCTGAACAAGTTAAAACTTGTTAAGACTCGGGTTTGCTTAAATATTTGAAATAAGCGTATAAATTAGTTTCCTCACTGACAAGCTAACTTTTCCAGCCATGTCAGTACTAGAAACTCAGCTGTTTGGCATCCAGTTTCAGACCCAGCTCTCTTATCTTTTACCCTAACCATGTTTCAACCCAGTTTGTTTCCAGGTTGGACCATGGACCATGCTAACCCAGTGTTTGACCTGATGCAGAGAGCATGCTCACTTGTTCTACAACCAAAGTTTGTTCGGTTTGTTGCTGGGGTGGTGAACCTATGATGACTCATGGGCCAAATCCAGCCTGTGGCTGTTTTGAGGTTTTTGTTTTTTGGTCCCGTTCTAGTTCCTGGATCTACCCCATGGATCCATTCCCAACCTTCAAGCACTGAAAGACTGAGCTCAAGGGAAGGGAGTGGTGATAAGGACATGCACTCAGGAAGAGGAGATGGATCCATGACCTGGACCTGCTCCATCCTGGGTATACCCCTTAAGTGCCCCTTACCATAGATCTTACTGTAGATCTTGTTGGAATTTTTAATCCAAATTTTTTTTTTTTTTTAAACTGGTTCTTTAAAAATAAATGTCAAATTGTCAGGGGAAAACCTCCCCCAAAACACAAGCAAATCTTTTTTGGGCTCTGTTTCTTAATTTTTGCTTTCGTTAACTTCTTTCCAGTGGTAAAATAGGGTGAGATGGGGAGGAAAAGCCTGCAGTTCTACACTGAAAAAAATTAATTTTAAAAACCAAGACATGCATGCATTTTTTGATCTGCTCTAGCTCACAGTTTTAGAAGAAAATTCAGTTGACGGCAACAAGCAGTGTAGGCCACAGTCCTGAAACCACTTTCACTATGGTTACTTACAAGTGGTTTTGGGATTGCAGCTGAAATAGAGACAAGGTTACAGAAATGACAGCTATTTAACTATTCTCATGTGAGGCTATGAGGCCAGTGTTGCATGTTGAAGACGCCTGAAATTCTTGTGTTGACAACTGCGTATACATGTCATAACCCTTTGTCCCCAAAAGGCATAGTGGCTGAAGGCATTTGGCTGTATCCTTGAAGCCTTCGGGTTCAAGTTCTGTTTGGTCTTACACTGACTGGGTGACTGCCTCTCGCCCACCCAGCTGTGAATGGGTACCTGATCCATTGGATTGGGGAAGTCAAAAGTGGTTGGATGTGGTGCTGTCTGCATTACTCCTTTACATAGACTCACTGAGCTCTACCTCTCCTTTTCCATCGACCCAGGCCATGCAGTCTCCTTATTTTCCCAGTGCCTGTCAGCTGTGGGGGCTTGGATGAGGTCGAGCCATCTGCAATTGAATCCTGACAAGACGGAGGTGATGTTGGTGGGCGAGGGCTTGGGGGGCCTGGGGGTGGTTGAATCTCCTCTTGTTGGGGGGG
>QEPC01008150.1:1264679-1284729 GCA_003113815.1 Sphenodon punctatus | reverse complement strand
CCTGAGACTTCGCATCCGCCTGAATGTTTGTTTGTCTTCTCCCATGTATACCATAGGCCACAGAAACTGGTGTGCCTTATCCTTGTCTTTTAGATTGTAAGCCACAGGCAGGGACCGCGTCTGATTGTATGTTCTGTACAGCGCCAGGTTTTGCAACTGGCGCTTTATAAATGTTTAATAATAATAAATAACATCAGCCCAATGGACTGTGGTGGATTTTGACTTGAACACTATCATCCCCAGCAAAATATGCAAGTTAACTAATAATAATATAATTGTTTCATGTGCCAATGATGTAAATCGGATTTTTGAATCAGTCATTTTCTACTCTGCATTTGTGCCAGTGGGAATGAAGCTCTGAAGTTTTTTTTTCTTAAAGGCTTATTCTAAGAAGATAAAAGCTTAAGTGAATTTTAGTGCTGTCAAAAGATGACAGATTGAAAGCCCTTGACATCAAATGTGTGATTTTTTAAAATACCCAGTCTGCCAAGAAAATATAACGGCAGAGATTATAGAACCTGAGATGTTCATTTTGCAGGCTTTTACTCTGTGATTTGATAACACCTTTAAAAAAAATAATAATTCATAGAAAAGTTAAACAGTGTTGCATGCTGTGGTGTCCTTTTTTTATTAGCGTAATTATTTAAAAGTAACTGCTGTGCTTGCCTTACTGGAAATGCAAGGATATGAAGGCATTTTACTTTGTTTAAAATGCTATATAAATGGTAAAGGGGAATCATTAGATTAATTTTTTTAAATCCCTGTTATAGATAACTTCTTCATAGTTTGAAAACTGAACATTCTTCCATAAACATTTCCTTTTTTTATGCAGCTGTTCATGTAATTTATATTGGTTTGGCTAGTGAAAGTAGACTCCTCGGATTCACTTTTTTGTGATCTAACCTGGGGATTTCCATCCTCTTCTGCTCCAGAATTCCCTATTCCATACTGGCACTGTCCCTTAGCCCCTGTTCTCCTTGAGACCCTGCTTACATTTTAGCAGGATATAGCTGTAGCTGCCAGACACCTGTCACAGCTCCTTTAAAAACTTGAACCTGTGGAGACTGTTTTTGCAGCATCATCGAAAAATGGCAGCATGTGTGGCGACAGAATCTGCATTCCCAGGGGCTTAACCATAGTGTGTGGGACAGTTCACATCTCTTAAGGTTTTTGTTTAGAATTGCTCTCCAGATTTCAGGAGACATCACTGCACTGTTTCACATTCAGCTCTCACTGTTGTGGTTATCTCTGCAAACATACAAGCTAGAAACCGTACAGGAAATGGTAAGAAATGGAGAAAGAGGGCAGAGGTGATTGTAATCATGACACCAACCCACCTGTTTAAAAGAATCCTAGTTTGGGATCCCATGTGCAATCAATTTGCTATCAAGTTCTCTTGCAGCAGCACAGTGTTTGGGATTAAAAACTGCGGAGAATGTTTATAATCTATCAGATTCTCCTAGAACTGGTGAGGATCAAATTTGTTTTAGTTCACTCTCATGAGTAAGAATTCACAATTTGCTTTTTTGAGCTCTGATACTCAAATAGATAGTCTCCTTGAATTTGGAGAGTTGCCCCAAAGCCTTCTTTACAAGTGTGAATAAACAGGAGCAAGAACTGCTATATCATCCACTTGAATAGGATGCTTGCTTTAGAGGTGCTTGTAGAGGTGTTGGAGCTCTGTCATGCTTTCCACTTGACTCGGTGGGGGTGGAGGTGGAGTTCTTGTGTTGAGCCTTTGTGGAATTCAGACATTCCCTTGGTGGTCGAACAAGCGAGAACTGTCAATGAGAACCAACTACTTCAGGGTTTATGCCGAGTCCTTTATTTAAAGTGCTCTTATTTGAGTGCACTTGATAAACTGTACTTGATGTTTTGCTTTGGATGTACGTGCAAACAAGGGTCATATTGATGCCAGAATAAACAACAGCGGTTCCCAGCACAACCCACTGAAGGCTTTTGCTCCTCTTCTTGTTTTCTATGGCATATTGCTGGGAGTAGGATTTTCCTTCTGGCACCTGTTTATATTGGCAAGTTGTGGATCTTAATCTAAGGTTAAAAAGGAGGGCGTGAGCCTAGTACTGAGCCCACTCTTGTCAACTGCTGTTTTAAGAAGCTTTTTCATTGTTGCTCTCAAATAATGCTAATGCAGGCAAATGCTTTAATGCTCTTTTCTTTGTAGTTTGGAAAAGGGAAAAATCCAAGGCAATAGCACATGTTTGTCGGGGGGACTACATCCAGAGCCAAGAAGAATAAACCTTGCATTAAAGATAATTAGCGTAGACTTATGAACTTCGCTGGTGCATAGCTGCTTACGGGCTTCATATTCTACAAACCTTAGTTTGGTTTGAGACTAGATTGTTCTTACTAAAATGCAAGCAATATGCTGTAGCTTTTAAACTCCAGAATTTAGATCAAGTACTTTAAACACAGTGGTTACAATTTTTTTTTTTTACTCTTTTATAGCTATGTCTGTAAATTGGCATGTTAACAAATGAGACAGTAGCCCAGATTAGACCCCTGTGGATGAGTGGCCACCTGACTGACTTTTAGACAGCAGCTAGATGTTTGCCCACACCCACCACCTACCCTCCCTGCGGCCCTCACTCATGGTGTCATCCTGGCCAATGTGGAGCCCGCTGTGTTAGTGAATGCTGACTGATGCAGGGGAACGGGTGCTCATGTAGCCGCCTCCCATCTGTTAAGGTGCACATGCAGATCCACCAGGATCATAGAATCCCAGGTGGAGTGGCTAGAGCGGTCTGGGGTGGGGGTGGAGCAGAACACGGCGGGGAGAAACGCTTGCCTGTCTGGTTCGTTGCACGGAACCTGCGAGTGGCGGCTGCAAGTGTGCTCCATGGAGTGACCCTGGACTCCAGTAGGCTAATCAATCATCTGTTAACATCCATTTAATATGACTTGTCCTTCTCTTATTAAAGTTTGAGTCAGTATCATCAACTTGTATAATCAAACTGACCTTCTGGGCACACACATGGACATGAACATTGAAGTTTCACCAGATTACTGTGGCTTCTGGACAGGAAGTTTATCAATACATGACACTTCCATTTGGTCATGGAAAATGCCAGTTCCTTGTGCCTATAGCACTCTGGCAGGTTAGAGTCCATATAATTAATTACTGGGGGGGGCTTTCATTAATCTATATAGTCAGAACAAGGGAAGAAGAATCTCAAAGGCCTGAGAAGAAGCAGAAAATAAACTGAAGCTTCAGTTGGCTGAAACCTGGTCTTCAGTAATGACACATAATTATTGTATTGGTTATGATCAAGCTGAACAGTTTTAGTGTGGGACAGGGTTTACTATGTTGCTGCTTTCATGCTCTGTCTGTACCTGAATGATTTCATCTTGCAGAAAATGTGCTTCATTTTGTACCGTTCCAAACCTATTGCTTTACTTAAGTCCTTCAATGATGGGTGAAGTGAAGTGATTGCTCTGTTTACTCACTGTTGTGTTTTGGAAGGAAATGTGATAAATAAATGGAAAATATTGTTATTTTCATGATTCATATTCTTTTTTTGATCACCATGCAGGCTGTTGACTTAATGGATTCAATTTGTTATAAAGAACTAATTCTCTTCCCTTTTCCTTTCTCTCAAATTTTGGAATATATGACTTGGTTTTGAAATGTAAAGATGTTAGTCCTATAATTTTGTTGTCTCCTATCTCCTAGTTCCGATCATGTTAATTTTGGACATATATTGTTGTAGGCATACAAGTATCAATTACTTTTTCTGTTATGGTCCTTGTAGCAAGTTGGTCCCAAATATAGGCAATAGAGACTTGTCTTACAAATATATTTGTCTTACAAGTATAGACAGTAGAGATTTGTCTTACAAGGTGGTTTATATTATGCAATAGATCTTGCATACCCTAAAGAATACAGAAGCAGTTTAATTCTTTGAGGTTGGAATTCTTTGAGGGTGTAAACCTGTTGGAGTTCTTTGAGGGTGTAAATAAGCATGTGGACAAGGGTGACCCAGTAGATATAGTGTACCTGGATTTCCAGAAACATTCGATAAGGTCTCTCATTAGAGACTCTTGAGAAAATTAAAAAGTCACGGGATAGGAGAGTGTCTTACTATGGATCAGAAACTGCCTAAAAGATAGAAAGCAAAGGGTAGGACTAAATGGGCAGTTTTCACAATGGAAAGATGTAAAAAGTGGTGTGCTTCAGGGATCTGTATTGGGACCAGTGCTTTCTAGGCCCTCTCGTCCGGTCATTCGGACGTAGGGAGCGATCTCACCAACCACAAGGAGGCAGCAAACACTTTGCTGGGAGCACGTAGGGAGGACGCTCCCCCGCCTTCCCAGTTCAAAGTCTGCCTCGGACCAAGAAGGACATCGCAGCCGGGTGCTCCGCACCCACAGCACTTGATTTACCCACAGACGTGTTTTTCTTCAGCTTTTAAGTGCCTCCGCACCAACTAATCGGGGCGCAGCCTCCCCTCTCTCCAGGAGGAGGCGGATTTTTCAGAGCCGTCCTTCGGGCTCAGGCCGGGCCTTGCCGGAGCAGGCATCCTCCTAGGAGATACCCCCCCCGGCCATCTCAGCTTACGCAATGGCAGAGATCGCCAAAACCCGCCGCGCGGCTGCCGGCCGGACGCAGAAATCTAGGCCCGAAATCTCCTCAGTGGCGGCTAGAGAGCACGTGGCCCACAGTCCCAGATCTGAAACCGCTGCCACGGCAAAAGGTAACAGGGCCAGAGCTGAGATGGCGGCGGAGGTGAGGGAAACCGAAAGCGACGCAACCCCTCCACCCGTGCAGCCAGCACAAGCCGCCCACAGCCCTCAGGAATCCCCCGCAGAGCAGGAGGACAACGATGAGGAGGTGGCATCGGCTACCTCCTCACAAGTAAGAGGGAATCAAGGGTCTAGCTCCTTTCAACAGGCCCAGCTGGAAGCTCTCAGGGCCATGATGGGGGCGCTTTCCCGCATCGAGAGCAACCAGCGGTGCCACAGACGCCCCCACAAACAGCCCTCTGCCCCAAAGAACCCTCCCAGGGGATGCTTTAAGGGAGCTTCCCATGCAGTAGGGAAAGGAAAACATAGGCGCCCCTCTAAAACCAGGGCCTCACTTGCAGACCTGCTGGACTCTTCTTCGGCTGAGGAAGAGGAACAGGGTTCCTCCCCTGAAGAAGGGGAGTTCACAGGGGACAGCTCAGAAGCAGAAACCCCTCCCCCACCAAAGCGGGCTCGGGTTCAACAAAAGCGGGTCCCTCGTGCCCTCCTCAGAGGAGGAGTCAGAGGCAGGCTCTTGCTCAGCTTCCCACCACAACTGGGAAGAGAGTTCCCAAGATTGAGAGGACATCCTCTCCAAAGGACATAAAGACCTGGGCAGAGAACTACCCCACGACCAGGGTCCAAAATTGATTAAGAGGGTGGAAAGGGTACTAAAGGTCACCCCTAGAACACAAAAAAAGGGGGACTCAGACTCTTCTTCGGAAGGGGAAGAAGATTCAGACAGGGATTACATTCCCAAACTAGACCACAACATTACAGGAGCCTCCTTAGATAAGGCCTTTTGAGAGAATCATTAAAACCCAGTGGAAGCGCCCAACAAAGTCCTTTAAGTTAACCAGACCTCAACAGACCTTATATGCCCTCAATAAACGCAGCAACCCCGTCTTTGCCCTGCCCCAAGTGGATGCCGCTGCAGCTGCCCTCGTCCGACAATCAGTTTTCCCCATCGAGGGCGAGTTTCTACCTAAGGACCTTACCGACAAAGGTCTGGAGATTGGCCTTAAAAAGAGCTATGAGACCATGGCCAATGTGCTACGTATGGCTACTACCACTTCCTACGTATCTAGAGCGGCGATGAAATGGGAAAGGATCACGAACTTTCCCAGGCCCGGTCCCGGAAGCTTGCCACGAACGTGACCCTGGCGCAGGCCTTCCTTATGGACTTCTCTATGGACATCCTAACATGGGCAGCCAAGGGGATGGCAGCTAACGTTGCAGCCAGGTGCAGACTATGGCTCCACTTCTGGCGGGCTGATGCCCATGCCAAAAATCTCTTGGTCAATAGCACTTTCAAAGGGGACAAGCTGTTTGGCCCGGCACTAGACAAGGCCTTGGCTGAGGCTTCCAATAAGGACAAGAAACACACTTTAAACCAGGTTCAATCCACCAGGCACCCCTTTCAACCTTTTTTTCGTTTTCAACAGGGCCAAAAGCGCTATCAGTATTCCATGCAGTCCACCTGGAATTCTTCAAACCGCACCAGATACCAGAGAGGCCGAGGAGCCAAATTCAACAGGCCGGCAACGCAACACCAACAAGCCCGCCGCTCAGGATCCCCACAACGCAGGCAGGAATCCTGACTATTCCACTTCTTCCTGCCCCGCCTCTCCAAAGATCGGCGCCTGTCTCCTCGACTTTGCACCACGGTGGGTTCAAGCGACAACGGACGCATGGGTCATTCAGACCATCACACAAGGTTACTCAATCGAGACAAAATACACCCCGCGGGACTTCTTCAGGGTCTCCCCCCCGCTCTCACAACTCCTCCAAACACAGGACCATGCTAGCAGAAATCTCCAGGCTCCAGCACATGGGGGCTCTGGAGAGAGTGCCTTGGCACGAGCACAGTTTGGGGATCTACTCTATTTTCTTCCTAGTTTAGAAGAAGTCCGGGGACTGGAGGGGGGTTCTAGATCTGAAGCGTCTCAACAGAGCCCTCCGCAAGCAACGCTTCAGGATGGAGACTCTCCATTCCATCTCCTTGGCCCTCACCAAAGGAGATTGGATGGCTTCCTTAGACCTACAAGATGCATACCTCCATGTTACCATTCTTCCCACACAGAGGCGATGACTCCGGTTCTGTTACGATGGCCAGCACTGGCAGTACCGGGCCCTTCCCTTCGGTCTGGATTCAGCATCTTGCACATTCACGAAGATTCTCGTGCCTCTCATAGCGAATCTCAGACTAGAGGGGATAGCGGTTTACCCATACTTAGACGATCTACTCGTCAAGGCACCATCGCTTCAGATAGCGCAAACACACCTGGCTCGTACCAGGTTGTGTCTTGAGAGACACAGCTTTGTCATAAACATTCCCAAGAGCCATCTCGCACCAGCTCAACGCCTCGAACATTTGGGGGTGGTATTCGACACCTGCCAGGACAAGGTGTTCGTTCCGCCTCACCGACAACTCAAGCTACGAAATCTCATCTCTACAATTCGAGACCGTCCACGGGTTTCACTTCTCACTCTGGCATCCCTACTAGGGCTGATGGTTTCACTAATCCGCCATCTCCACTGGGCTCATTTCCACTCTCGCCCTCTTCAATCCCTTCTCAGACCATGGCAGTCTGCCCTCATAAACAACATGCCGGTATTCATTCCACTCAACCGCCCCACACTCCAGTCCCTTACATGGTGGGAACAGTCGAACAGATTCGCCCAAGGAGTCCCTCTATCGGAGCCAGAGAGAATAATACTCACCACAGATGCCAGCCTCTTCGGATGGGGAGCCCACCTCGCCTCTCTCACAGCTCAAGGCTCCTGGACGAACTGCGAGCTGCAGCACAGCATCAACTGGCTGGAGCTCAGAGCAATACGTCTCGCCCTACTCCACTTCGCCACTCACCTGCAGAATCACCACGTGCTAGTATTCACGGACAATACAACTGCTCAAGCCTACACAAACAATCAGGGAGGCTCAAGATCTCTGTCGCTCCACAGGGAGCCACCATACTACTCAAGTGGGCGGAGAACAATCTTCTTTCCCTTACAGCCAGGCACATCAAGGGTCGAGAGAATGTGGAGGTGGATTGGCTCAGCAGGCAGGAAATCGACCCGGGGGAATGGTCTCTATCCCCACGGGCGTTCAATCTCATTGTTGCCACCTTCGGGACCCCGATATTAGACCTGTTTGCCTCTGCCACCAATTACAAGACGCAGAGATTCTTTGCCAGGAGCCCCCACCCCGCTGCAGAGGCTCACGACATCCTCAGTCACCCTTGGCCACAAGGGCTTCTCTATGCGTTTCCGCCCTTTCCACTCCTGGGGCGAACAGTCAGCAGGGCCAAGAATCTCCAGGCCACGGTCATCGTGATAGCGCCCTTCTGGCCTCGCAGACCGTGGTTCCCTGACCTCAACAACCTGTCCAGGGGGAACTGTCTTCTTCTACCAGTGACACTGGACCTGCTCACTCAAGGCCCGCTTCAATACAATCGGCCCAACTTTCTGAAGTTAACAGCTTGGCTATTGAGTCCTCTGCACTCTTATCCTTCGGATATTCTGCGCCAGTAGTCCAGACCCTTCTAGCTTCTAGACGCATGTCTACCAGAAGGATCGATCAGTCCACCTGTCTCTCTTCGTACGATGGTGCAGATCCCATCACATTCCGTTTCGTTCTCCTTCCACTCCTCAGATCTTGCAATTCATTCAGGAAGGACTTGACAAGGGGCTCCGCCCCAACACTCTGTCCATACAATTGTCGGCTCTTGACAGTACTCTGGCAGCTTCTTCCGGCCAGCGCTTCTCATCTCACCTGCATGTTAAGCAGTTTCTCAGGGTGGCCAGGCATTTAGCACCACCAGTAGTGCACCGTTTCCCTAACTGGAACCTCAATGTGGTTCTCAAAGCTCTGATGGGTCCTCCCTTTGAGCCCCTACACCAAGTTTCTTTGTATTTTTTGTCAATCAAAATGGCCTTTCTCATCGCAGTAATGTCAGCAAGAAGAGTTTCCGAAATCGGGGCTCTTTCTATAGACCCGGCCTTCTGCATTTTTAGGAAGGAATCTGTCCTCCTTAGGTTGGACCCAACCTTCCTTCCCAAGGTTTCCTCCTTTTTCCATCTCACACAGGAGGTGGTTCTACCATCATTTTGCCGTAAGCCCCAGCACGCCCTGGAAAAGGTGTGGCACACACTCGATGTACGACGGGCGCTCAGAATTTACATAAAGTGTACACAGCCCTTCAGGAAGACTTCCTCCCTGTTAGTGAGCTACCATCTGCACTCCAGGGGTAAAAAGGCCTCCAAGGCAGTTATCTCTAAGTGGATCTCGGCCTGCGTAACAGACGTCTATAGGGCCTTAGACTTAGTGCCCCCGGCCAGGACCCTGGCCCATTCTACACGTTCAGCATCTACAAATTGGGCTTTTCGAGCTAGAGCTCCTATCCTAGAAATTTGCAGGGCAGCCACGTGGAGGAGCCTCCGCTCGTTCACAAAACATTACAAAATTGATTGCTTCGAATCAGCAGAAGCTGCCTATGGGAGGCGAGTGCTTCAGGGGGTATTGGATCCCCAATAAGCGCCCAGTCCCTCCCCGTTTTCTTACTGCTTTGGTACCTCCCAACGTCCGAATGACCGGACGAGAGGGCATAGAAAGAGGAATTGGGTCCCTTACCTCGGGAATTCCCTTTCTATGTCCCTCGTGGGAGGTCATTCGGCCCACCCGGGTAATACCTGGGCGCTGGTCATTTTTAGTAGTGTTAAAAGGTTTATCTGTTGCCCCTCCGGGGGAATTACTAATATCTGTTAAGTTTTTACGGTTGAGCAGTTTATTCCTCGGCTTGTTACTCCTGGGAAGGCGGGGGAGCGTCCTCCCAACGTGCTCCCAGCAGTGTTTGCTGCCTCCTTGTGGTCGGTGAGGAGATCGCTCCCTACATCTGAATGACCTTCCTCGAGGGACATAGTAAGAGAATTCCCGAGGTAAGGGACCCAATTCCTCTGTTTAATGTATTCATTAATGATTTAGAAAAGGGTGTTGAGTGAAGTGATCAAATTTGCAGATGACACCAAGTTATTCAAGGTAGTTAAAACACAAGCAGACTGTGAGGAACTGCAACGGGATCTTACAACACTGGGTTCCTGGGCATCTAAATGGCAAATTAGATTTAATGTGGACAAGTGCAAAGTGATGCTTGTAGGGAAAAATAATCCAAACTATGCGTACACAATGCTGGGTACTAAGCTAGGAGTTACCACTCAAGAAAAGGATCTGGGGGTTGTTGTGGATAATACAATGAAATCCACATCGCAGTGTGCAGCAGCAGTCAAAAAAGCAAACAGAATGTTAGGAATTATTCGGAAGGGGATAGAGAATAAAACTGAGGATGTCATAATGCCTCTTACAAATCAATGGTGTGACCGCACCTTGAATATTTATTGTGTGCAGGTCTGGTCGCCCCATCTCAAAAAAGACATAACTGAACTAGAAAAGGTACAGGAAAGGGCAGCAAAAATGATCAAGGGCATGGAAGGGCTCCTGTATCAGGAGAGGCTTGGTAGGTTGGGGCTCTTCAGCTTGGAGAAGAGATGAGTGAGAGGAGTTATGATAGAGATCTATAAAATCATGAGTGTGGTGTAACTAATAAACAAGGAGCAGTTACTTACCCTCTCAGCTAGTACTAGAACTAGGGGACACTCCATGAGACTCATGGGTGGCAAGTTTAAAACAAATAAAAGAAAATATTTTTTCACTCAGCGTCTAATTGGGTTGTGGAATCTACTGCGAAAAGAGCAAGTACTATAGCTGAGTTTAAAAGAGCTTTGGACAAGTTTCTGGAAGATAGGTCCATTAGTAGCTATTAGCCAGACAGGATCAGGGAACATGACAGGAGCTGGGGGAAAACAACAAGGAATAGATCCCCCATTGTGACCTGTTGGTGCTTCTCCCAAGCCACCATGATTGGCCACTGTCGGAGACAGAATGCTGGGCTAGCTGGACCATTGGTCTGACCCAGTATGGCACTTCTTATGTTCTTATAGTAGAGCCCTCTTTGGGCCAGAAATTGGGACCTGACCTGGGCCCACTGAAACTTGGCTCTTCTGAGCTGGGGCTTGAAGCATCCAGATGTTTCCCATTACCACAAATGAAATGCTGTGATGTCATGACATTGTGTAAGGGGCATGCTTACATGAGAAAAAGCATGGGGCTAAGATATACTCACCCCTCTTTGCAACATGGGGTGAAAACAAACAAGATGGGGATGAGCTGGCTCCCTGAGCTATCTTGGGGAGGGCTGCTGCAGCAGCTACTGCTCAGGTCAGTGGGGAGGGCAGTTCACATGAGCAGGGCCCCCCCTCCATTCCCAGTAATTTGGGCCTGAGACTTGCTTTCACGGGTCTCTCCAGGCCACGGGTTAGCTGAGGAGCTGTTCATACAGGACAGGATGTTCTGCAGGATCAGACCCCTGAGAAGAGCTGCCGCCAGCTGACGTTGGGAGGGGGTCCCTGGAAGGCATGCCCTCACCCAGCCCAGGTGTTTGTGTCAAACAGCTGATGGGGGGGCATTCCTCTGCCCCCACCCCCATCATTTGTTTGGTGGCCAGGGTGATTGCAGTCCTCTAAGCCCAATATTCAGACCTTTCCTCACAGTGGGACTGGGCAGGGCCTAACAGATGGGACGGTGACCATTAGCTTGGTTTAACCTGGGTGGCCGGGCCTTCATGTGCACTGCGTTTCTGACAACCTCCAGCTCACGTACTGTAGCAGCCCATTGCCTGCCCCAAGGCAGATGTGGGCAAACATTTGGCAGCGACCTAACCTACAAGTTGGTGACTCCCAGGCTACCTTGGGCTAACCTGTGCCACTATCTCATTTGTTTCACCCATAGTCATGGTACTCTGTGCAGGGTAGGGCCTCCCTCAGCTGAGAAGCCCATCCTGATGGGATTTGAGCAGCCAGAGTGCTTGACCCAGGCCTGATGGACTCAGTCAGCTCTGCTGAGTTTGGCTTACAGGCTTCTAGTTTGGAGCCTAAGCACAGAAGCTTTTCAAAAGTACTAATGATGTTTAGCAGCACTTTTGTGAACACTGGGTTGTACTTGTACCAGGGTTGGCAGTTTTCGAGGAAAAACTAGTTTTGGGCAGGGCACTGGTAAATACTGGAGTTTCCCACCCAGGTTTTTGCATGAATGGTGTGGAACAGGTAAATAGGGAGGTGTTATTTACACTCTAATAATGCTAAAATTAGGGGACTTTATCTGAAATCCACTGGCAACAGATTTAAAACAAATAAAAGGAAGAACTTTTTCACTCAATAGCTTGTGGAATTTGTTTACAGAGGATGTTGTAAAGGTCAATTTAAAGATAGTGTTTAAACCCAGACCAACTGGTTTTAAAAAAGGACTGGATAAGTTCTTGGAGTATAAGACCATAAGTGGCTATTAATGTTTCATTTTGGTTTATATAGTAAAAACTGGAAATCTTGTATAACTTCCTTGAAAAAACAGCCTCAGCCAACAAGCTGTCCCAGGAGGCAATGAGGTCATTGAGTGAACGATCATCAAGATGAGAAGGCATTTTCCCTAGAGCATTCCGGCACCTCTCTGGTTCCATAAGTTTCCAGGGGTGGACCCAACGAATTGGTCCTGCACCTTTCTGGGGGCCGACATGCGCCAGGTGACTGAACCAGAGGAGGTAATGAACCTTCCATGACGGGTAAAACCATTACATCCCCCACCACTGGATCCCCCACCTCAAGGCCGGTGCAGAACATCAGATCAAGGGTGTGTTTCCCCCCCCCCCCCCATATGTCAGGCCCTTAACCCTCTGAGACAGTCCTATGATTGTCATGGCGTCCATGAACTCATGTTCTGCTCCCCCCAATCCGGCATTGGTGTGGATATTGAAATCCCTCAAGACCAAAGTCTTCGGGGATCGCAAGGCCATCTCCAATACCAGTTCCGCTAGAGCGTGTAGGGATGCTGCGTTACAGGTAGGTGCACGGTATACCAAAAGCAGTCCTAATCTGTCTCCTGCCAAATCGATCATGACATGGACCCCCTCCATGCCCAAGATGGTCTGCACAGGATACTTCCTCACAGTCCAAGTATCCTTAAAAATAATGCCTACACCGCCTCCCTGTCCCTCTGACCGGGGCTGGTGCTGTACAGAGTACCCGGCTGGAACAAGGTCAGCTAATATAGCCCCACTCATTGTCTACCCAGGTCTCTGTAATGCATGCGAGTTCGGCTGATTGATTCAAGATCAACTCCCTGATTATAGTTGATTTACTACTCACTGACCTCGCTTCAACAGCAGCAGCTCCAGTCCAGGGGCTCCTCTAATCCCGATCGGTGTATTACCACCTGCCAGTGGGCCTATGTAAGGGACAGGAGTTAAACACCTGCCCCTCCTCATAGCTGTCCTTCGCCTCCCTGAGAGACCATAATTACCCTGGCCCATCATGACCACATGAACTGAAGAACTTAACTTAAACATTTTATTGCATCAGAAGACTGATAATTATTTTGCTTATGACCATTCACTTTCATACCAATAATTAGAGCAAGAAATGTTGAAAAGCATATTGCACTATTTAGCGAGCAGTTTGGTTTCATTTTATGGGAAACTGTGGCATAGTAAGAAGCTCGTGCCAATTCAGCTGTACAAAGTGAAATTCATCTATCTTGGTTGTGTGTACCTACTGGATTTAGTGCTGGAAAGAGTATGATAAAAAGGTGCGGCACTGATGGTTAGTGGTTATGGCCTGAAGGGTAGGGGGTTTCCAACCCATTGCTGAATTGTTGTGTGATCATGTGGCAAATTAATGTATCCGTTTGTGTCCATGTTATAATTTCTGCAAGGATGACTTTATAGGGGTGTTGTGAAACTTCATCAATAATTGTAAAGTACTTTGAGATACTTCATTAAGAAGCACTGCACTATGTAAAGGATTAGTAATATCTACTCTCCTTTTTCCCCCTTCTTTTTCTGTATAGATTTTGAATGCAACTACCTTCTAATATTGGGGGAGTTCATTACCCGATGTCTTTTCATTCAACTTTAGTTCTAGTTTTCTTTGCAGTTTATTTATTGCATGTGTCTTTTGAATACTTAATCAAGTTGAAAATTGCTGTCAATTGTATTTAGAAGCAACCAGCTACTAATCGGGAAGTAATGGATTACTGAGTCACCCTCAGACACTCTTCAGTTTTCATAGTAGTGTCGTTGCACTGCTGATATTAAACCTCCGTACAGTTCTAAATAGCAGTCTCAAGACTGTACGGCTTCATTAATAGGCCAAGCCGTTGAAATCTAGCATTATTTTTCAAAGGTATTTGTAGGCTGGCTGACATTAAAAAAGAAACTTGCTTGTGTGACACTTTAAATAGCTCTCAGATGGGAACGTGGATAGGGAGAGAACACAATACAGTAGACCACTTGATTATGTTGGCTCTGCAGTTCTATTATTAGATCACAATAACCGGAATGAAAAGCCGTAGACGCTGCATCACATTTGAGCCATTTTGTGTGAGTGATGTTTTTTATTCTGCTAGTCAAAGGCCTTTAGGTTCCAAATAACAGCATAAGAACCTGTCTTCACAAGAGTGCAGTGAAAGTTTTGAATGGCTTTTGACTGCAAAGTGACTGCTGTTTAAAACAACCGTGAAAAATTCTACTTACCCTCTATAAAAGAGACATAATAATGTATCATTAGGGTGTTTCCCCTTCTTCATTTATGGTAAATGGTGGCTGCATACATTTTGAAGTACATTTTTTATGATAGTTTTGCAGTGATGACTTAAAAGGATAATCATGCCAAAGCTGAGAGGATCAGAATTTCAGTTCCTTCAATCACCTGCGTTGTCTGTCTTTCATTTAAATAAAAAAGGAGGAGGGCCATTGGGTGGTTTTAAAATAGTGCATCTCTTGTGGAGGAGCCCGGAGATTGAGCAAAATTAGTCTTCTTGTAGTGCTATTGAAATTGAGAATAAATCTGACACTTTGGGGTTTAATGCTGGACTGTTGAAGTCAAAGGGAGTTCTGTTATTTCCAGGAATTTACATCATATGAAAAAGCACATTGCCACACAAAAGTATTGAAGTGCTTAGCAATGTTTCTTAAAAAGGATAATTTTCTTTACATTTTATCCTTTTATCAATCTGTTTTAAAATGAAATCTGAATATAAAATGTAAGGCTGAAACTAAAATTTATTCAGCGTTTTAAACAAAAAAGTAAATATGCTGAATCCATGACCTTCTATCAAAATCTTTGAGTTAAAGGCTGCTTTTCTATAGAAAGAAAGATGTTTCCCCTCAAAATTATAACTCTTGATGATGTATAAGCATACTAAAAATTTACAATTAACAAGAATCTGAAAATGTTAAGCTGATATAATTGCTTAAATATGTATATATTTACATCTTTCACTCCTGGGTAGCAAAAAATGTACCTAATTCTAGCATAAAGCTCTGTTTAGCCATAAAGCCACGTTTAGTGGTTTTATCAAAAAAATGTTTGAAGTACAATTGAAAATGTTGATTAAAAACACTGGTTTAAATGGTTGATTTTGAATCACTTTGATTTAATCAGTCCACTCCAGGCAAGTATATAGATTATATTACAGGAATGTTGAGTAGCTGTTCTCTTATCTCTAATTAAGGTAGTCCCAAGTTTTAGGGTCCCCGTCTTCTAAACCACCTCATTCTGGCAGTTTAACAGATATATTTAATAAGATTGCTGCTAAAATCTACTAAATACAATAACTCATTGGAAGCTACAGAAAAGATCACATCTTGGTTGTCACAGCAACCTGCTGTGCAAGTTCCTCTTCTAATTCTCTTCTCCTTTGCCCCCGGAGCCCTACAAGAAGGCTTAGCAGCAGGTGTACAAAGTAAATGTTACTTTCTTTTCTAGCTCTAGGAGGATTGAAGTCAAGGGGAAAAAAACCCCTGACTAATTCCCCTTGATTTCCTGTGAAAATGGCACATTTTATATATAATACTGGGGTCAAGTACCTCCAACTGCTTAAATAGTTCGAAGTCCACCAGATCTCTTAACAAACCACTTTAGGTTTGCTAAAATTAAATACCTGGCAATAAACAATCCTGATTGTTCTGTAGCAGCGGACTGTGAAGTAACTCTGAGTCAGTGCAAGTGATTGAGTTTAATTTTTCATTTGATCCGTTTACAGAACACCCCCCCCCACCAAAACCCCCCCCCACAAACCAACAACCTTGTTTGTAGGGCTATATACAGAAAGGGACTCTCGCACCTTGCCGGGAGAACAAGCAAGCTACCTGCAGATGACTGCTTCCCCAGGCTAACGTCTGTTCTTGTCCCTGAGCCTGTTGATCCAGTTTCAGTGGTATCTGGTTTAATCGAACCAGAGGAGATGCTTCCATGAAAGCGGAGCAGAATATTGCTATTTGGGCTTGTGGAGGATATTGCTATGGTGTCCTGCAAGGAAGTCATGTATTGCTGGTTTTCTTGATAGTCAATGCAGAAACCAGATTCCATTCCCAAGGAGACACTGGTTTGGCAAGTCAGTAAACAAATTTTACTTTTTCTTCTTAAGAAGCTCCAGGTTCACTAAACTGATGAAATTTGAGATTACAAACTGGATTTTGCAGGAACTTTAGAAGAAAACAAATCTCTTAGCCCTGGAATAAAGATTGACAATAAGGTCAGTTAGTGTGTTTTCTGAGAATTCCCTGTGTTATGGGGAATTGTGACATCGGTAAGGGAAAGATGGGAAGATAGATGGAGAGAAGTACAAAAATATAAACAGCGTGCAAAAAACCCCAAACCTTGATGAGAGGGTAAAAAGTCTGATCACTGGGAGTTGCAGTAGTCTCCGGAATCTAAATACAGTTCTTCTTCGAGGATCTCCACGATTCTCACTCTTAGGATTCACTTCCTGCTCTGCAGGAGACCTTGTTGTCAGCAGTCTCCAGGCAGAAAGCCTGGAAAGATCTAGAATATGGTGAGGGCTCCACCCCTCCATCCCCCCTCCCGTCCTGTCAAAAGAGCGGGCTCAAGATCTCGTGAGAACAGGACTGCATAAGCAGGGGGAGGAGCGTCGCGCTTGGAAGACCTTCAGCACTCTACAGTGCTCGTCAGTAGTAAAAAAAAAAAAAAAAGAGAGAGAAGAAGATTAAGAAGAACTACTTGAGTGTAGTGCCCTGGCCTACGGGGTTTGTCCCCCAGGCTGCGCCCGCTTTCACACAGAGTCGCCAGACTAGGCACAAGCAGGCAGGCTTTAAACGCTGCTGCACCTGTCCGACTACCCTCTCCGTGAGTGACCATGCCTCGGAGAGACTCGTAATACTCAGACTTGTAAATCCTACTCAGTCCTGTCTACCAGAACAAAGCGGGCTAGGGCTCTCCGCTTCCGGACATTCTAACAAAAAGGGCACTTCAGGGTGGTGAAGAGGGGCCTCTCTGGCTCCCCCACCCAGCACTCACTAACCTCCGAGATGAATCCGGAGCCCGCAGCTTCTGCCGCTCCATCGGGACCACTAAGCGCTCCCGGGACCGCTGGTACCGCTGGTACTGCTGGTGCAGTACTGCTAGTGCAGTACCAGGCGCCCACGACTCCTGCTGCTCCATCGGGACCACTAAGTGCTCCCGGTACCGCTGGTACAATCTCTGAGGAAATCCCGACTACAGTACGGATCTCAAACAGGGAAGCTCCTGTTCAAAGAGCGCCTCCCGCACCACAGAGTGCAGTACCAGGCGCCCCCGTGAGGAGAAAAAGAAAAGGAGAAGAAGCAGAGGTACCAGCACGGTGGACACCACACGTTCCGTGGAGGTAGAGACTCTTTTTTCAGAACCGGAGCGTTCTCTCACAGTGCAATCGTCACCAGTTCCCATGGTACCATCTGGCGCCCAGCAGCTGCACAAGCAACTGCACCCTTAGTGGTGACCTTACCGATGCACCCTGAACAGCGCAGAGACACTCGCTCTATTTCTCACCTCAGTGAGCCCCACAGACACAGTATATCACGCTCTAGATCTCCTTGGTACTGCACAATGCACGCTGATCATTCTACCACATTCGTGCATGGGTCTCCTCCTGGACCGCTCGCAACTTCCTTGCTGTACCATAGGGATCAGTGGACCCACTCCCCTTGCTCCTGCTGTTCACCATATGAAGACTCCCGGTACCGATGGTACCATTATGCCTCCCGGTACTGCTCCCAATCCCGGAGCAGATCGCCACCATTTCCTTCACGGTCTGACTTTGAGCATCTGGAGCGTGCAACTCGCCCTCCACCCGCTCCTATGCCAGCAGGCGCTTACCTACCACTGCTGCCTCCTCATGTTCCTCCTACAGCTACCATTTCTCCCTCACCTCCTCCTGAGGTGCCATCGGTACCGGCCCACCTACCAACCTCTGGGAACCACTTTCCTTAGCACTCTACTAGGAAATCCACCATCAGACCACCCTGCTTCAGAGCTGCCTGGGCCTGCTCTTGGGATCTCATCAGGGAGATCTGCATCCCCATCTTCCTCTTCCTCCTCACTCATCCTTGAGGAGGATGAAACTTATCACCCCCTCCCAACTTTGCCCTTGCTATGGAGGGCACTAAGGCCTTTCAGGTCATGCTAAGAGATTAGTTTTGGCTCTGCCAAAACTACCCACAAAGATAGTACCCACAAAGATAGTCAGAAGACTGTCAGGCCCTGTGTTTGGGATCCTTGTCACTGGGGAGTTGGGACATATTATGCTCCCCATGCTCGACCAGCTCGTGGAGTATTCCACTTACGTTTGGAATAAACCCTCCTCAGCTGTTCCTGCCAACAAGTTGGCAGACTCTCTGTATGCTATTCCTAAGGAAGGGGCTCAGACATCCTCCCCCTAATTCTCTGCTTATTGCTGCAGCCTCTATCAAACCTCGGGCAGGGGGTATCCAGCCTTCCCCTGTCTGACAGGGAAGGGAGATGTCTAGATGTCCTTGGCTGAAAGATTTTTTTCCTCAGAGACTTTGTCCCTTAGGGTGTCCAATTTTTTCTTCACTCTGTGCGGATATCAGCATTGGCTTTGGTCACAGCTTAGTAAGACCACTGACCATAACCAAATTGCCTCTATTCAGAAGGAAGGGATGCAAATTGCCCAGCCTCAGCTAATGGCGAATATGCATATTACTGATTCCCAAATTAGGGGTATGGCATCTGCCATTACACTCAGGAGGCATGCCTGACTCCGTTCCACTGCTCTCACCCCTGAAAACAAGACCCGTAAAGAGGATTTGTCTTGATCGTGAAGGCCTTTTTTTGCTTCATCTACCGATGAAACTCTTAAAAACATTAAAGAAACTAGCCAGATGGCCAGGTCTTCTGGGGTGATCAGAGCTGTGAGGAAGAAATTTTACCCGTCCTCTGCTCCCTATTCCTACCCCCAAAGCAGCGCTCTACGTACTCTTACCACGCAGGGAGACGTTTTTTCACCGCAGTACCACCAAACCCAGGCTCCTCTTTTCTCAACCTCGAAGGAGGTTCAATAAGCAGAAAGGGCGAGGGAGGCCTTTTTCCAATTCGTCCTCAGGGCAACCTCCCAAGGCTCGATTTTATCCTCTGTCAGATTAAAGGAGAGGAAGAGGTTCCTCCATCTTTCCGTAACCATCTCCTGCCCTTCTTTCACCAATCGGCGTCCCTCACCAGTAATTGCTGGGTCAGGGAGATAATTCAATTTGGATATGCCATACAATTCCTTTCCTTTCCCCCACAAAACTTAAATACTTCTGGAAGTTAAGAAGCTCCTATTATAAAAGGGGCTATTGAGGAGGTACCTTTCTCTGAGCAGAATACCGGGTTTACCCCCATTTCTATGTGGTCTCCAAAAAGGATGAGGGTTTCAGATCCATCCTATATCTCGGATCTCAAAGATGCATATTTCCACCTACCTGGGGAAAATGAAAATAAAAGTTTCTATAGCCTTAGGTCCGTTTATTCGGACCCAGGGAGCGTTCTCCCTCACGACCACTAGGAGGCAGCACAGACCTTCGACTGGGCATGCGTAGGGAGAGCGCGCCCTCTCTTCCCCAGTCGAAAGTCTGCCTCTGAACTGTTAGGTAGTGCAGCGCGGGGGCTCTGTACCCCCATTGGACTTTCGCGCCTCCCTTGCTCTCCTTTTGGGACGGAGGGGGCTAGTTATTATCAGGGCCCCGAGGGATCCGCGGGTCTGCGAATCGCAGATTTCCCGCGGAATTCCCCTCCCCCCGCGGAATCTCCTGCCCCGCTTACCCCAGCGCAGAATTTCCAGCCTGCGCTGCGGGGACGCGGGGCAGGAGATTCTACGGGGGAAGGGGAATGAACAAACCCTCGGGGCTTCCCCTCCCCAGCCTCCCCA
>QEPC01008150.1:1252212-1264306 GCA_003113815.1 Sphenodon punctatus | reverse complement strand
CCCCCCCCCCCGCATGGTAAATCGCGCCGAGGCGCAGAATTGGCCCCTGACTCCCGCGGAATTTTAAAAAAAATTCCGCGGAAGAATCGGGGCCCTGGTTATTATATACAGATCAGCCTGCAACCTCAGCAGGAACGGGACTTCTTCAGTCCGTGAAACTTAAAAAGAGGGCTGCTCGCCTCGTTCCGGTGCCGGCCTGCTGGTACGGCCCGGGGACCCAGCTTGTCGTGTTCGACCCCAGCGGGGTACGCACGACGCTTTGGACAGTCGGACATGGCTGAGACTGCCAAGATCCGCAGAGCCGCCGCCTGCTGCGCAGCGAGCCGCAAATCCAACGCTGGGCTGGAAAGTGAAACTGCGAGGGAGCACCAGGCCCAAGCCGCAGCCCCCGCTAGGCTGGTGTAGGAGCCACGCGGTCAGGAGGGGGAAGGGCGCCCCACCATTCCAGCAGAGGAAATGGAGGAGGCAGAATCCTCTGCCTCCTCGCAAGTAAGAGGGGCTACCACAGCAGAAGAGTTTCAAAGGCTCCAGATGAGCGCTCTTCAGTCTATGATGGGGGTATTGGCCCGTATTGAGAGCAATCAAAGGAGGGCCCAGAAACGGAAGTCCCCTCCCCCCAAGGCCTCGTTTAAGGGAGCCTCTAAGAAGGCTAGCAAGGGAAAGCAAAAGGCTCCTCCAAAACCACAGAGCCCTTCCCTCCATGACCTTTTGGGGTCCTCGTCTGGCAGTGAGCAGGGAGATGGCCCTTCAGAGGAAGGAGAGTTAGGAGACTACTCCTCCTCAGATCATTCAGAAGCCCCCCTGCAGCCCTTGCGCAAGAAGCGCAGATCCCAGGGCAAGGAGAAATCTCCGCCTAGGCCATCGAATTCACCCTCAGAGGGCTCTGAAATGAAGGAAGATCATTCCTCGCCAGGGGAGGAACAGGATGCCCCTGAGTGGGAGGATATCCTGGGATCAGGCCATAAGGAGGTGGGCAGGGAGCTCCCTTCTGAGCAGGGCCCTAAGCTCCTGAAGAGGGCCCAAAGGGTGCTACATATCACCCCAAGCTCTCGTAAAAAGGGTGAGTCTGATTCCTCCTCCTCAGAGGAGGACTCTGATAGGGAATACATTCCAAAACTCAATAGGGGCATGAAAGGGGTTGTGCTGGACCGGGCCTTTGAAAAAATTATTAGAGCCCAATGAAGTGGCCAAGCTGTCTAAAACTCAGCAGGCTCTGTACTGCTTTACTAAGCAGAGTAACTCTATCTTCAAGCCACCAAAGGTGGATGCGGCGGCCGCCTCCCATGCCCGTCAGTCAGTTTTCCCATCCTTGGAGGACCTTCTCCCTAAGGATCCTACGGACAAGGGTATTGAAATTGGCCTGCGCAAAAACTATGAAGCCCTAGCAAATACACTGCAAATGGCCACTACAGCATCCTATGCCTCACGAGCCATAATGAAATGGTTCAAATTAGCCAAAGACCCGACCATTTCTGAGTCCATGTCACGCAAGCTGGCGGCAAATGTCACACTGGCCGACGCCTTCTTAATGGATGCTTCCGCCGACATGGTAACCTGGGTGGCCAGAGGGATGGCGATTAATGTAGCCGCACGCCGCCGTCTATGGCTGCGCTCTTGGCGAGCTGACTCGCATGCCAAGAACCTCCTGGTTCACAGCAAATTCAGGGGCCGTAAGCTGTTTGGCCCGGCTCTGGACAAGGCCCTTGCGCAGTCATCCAACAAGGAGAAGAAGCACACGCTTAGTCAGGTGCAATCCTTCAAGACCTTTTTTCGTCCCTTTCAGAGGCCGAATCACGGCTACAAGCGTCCCTACTCATCTTATACCCCCTGGAACAACCAACAGCGGGGCAGAGGGAAGAGAGGATGCGGGTCCAGACCCACCAGACCTGCTTATCAGTCATCCTCCTTTAAGCGACCTAGTTCCCCTGCCCGCAGGCAGGACTCCTGACTCCTTAGGCTATTCCTCCCCCGACTCCAGCCGGCTGGGAGAAAGGCTCCTTCACTACAGAGCAATGGAGTCTAACCGTTTCCGATGCCTGGGCCCTACAGACAGTAGCAAGGGGATACTCCATAGAGCTCAGATCTCGTCCAAAGCAATACTTTCGTCTGTCTCCCGTGTCGCGCATCCCAAACAAACACAGGGCAATGCTAGCAGAGTTACGCAGGCTCGAAGCAATGGGGGCCATAGAAAAGGTGCCATCTCTCGAGCGGGGAAAAGGGCTTTACTCTCTTCTGTTCCTGGTTCAGAAGAAAAGCGGAGAATGGCGGGCGGTCCTCGATTTGAAGAGACTGAACAGATGCGTCAGACATCAGAAGTTCAGGATGGAGATTTTGGCATCCATCTCCCTCGCCATATCAAAGGACAACCGGCTATGCTCACTCGATCTAAAGGACACGTACCTCCATGTCCCCATTTTACTGGCGCACCGCTGTTGGCTCCGCTTTGCATACAACGCCCAGCACTGGCAGTACCGAGCCCTTCCATTTGGCCTTGCATCAGCCCCCAGGACATTTACGAAGGTTTTGATCCCACTTATTGCAAACCTGTGTCTCGAGGGCATTGCGGTTTTTCCCTACCTCGACGACATCCTAATTCGAGCGTCATCAAAGAACCTGGCTCAACTTCAACTGCAGCGCACCATTTTCTATCTGGAAAGCCACGGCTTCCAAACCAATCGTGCCAAGAGCCACCTGGACCCTGCCCAACGCTTGGAGCACCTGGGAGTAATATTCAACACCCAGTTGAACCGAGTATTCATTCCTCCCGCTCGCCAACGCAAGATTAGAGCCCTTATAGCTTACATCTGAACGCAACCACAAGCATCTCTCCAGTCCTTGACATTCCTGTTGGGATCCATGATCTCATGCACTCGACACCTGCAATGGGCTCGATTTCATGCACGTCCCCTGGAATGGCTTCTCCGGCCTTGGCAGCTACAAATCATCAACAAGGTCCCCATGACCTTGCCAGTGCAGAACACCATTACTCGATCCTTCCGATGGTGGGAGGATCCAGACCGCTTCCTGGAGGGGGTCCCTCTCACGGAGCCAACCAAGATAGTCCTAACGACAGATGTCAGTCTCTCCGGATGGGGAGCGCACCTCGGTTCCAACCGGGCACAGGGGTCCTGGTCATCCACGGAAGCCACCAACAGTATCAACTGGCTGGAGCTAAAAGCCATTCGCTTGGCCCTCATCACATTTCTGCTGCTCCTGAGGGGGGTGTCATGTCGTGGTGTTCACGGACAACACCAGTGCGATGGCCTACGTCAATCACCTGGGCGGATCGCGCTCAAAGACGCTCCACCGGGAAGCATCCCGCCTATTCAATTGGGCAGAACAACACCTACTATCCCTATCAGCCCTGCATATCAAGGGGAAAGACAACGTCGAAGCGGACTGGTTAAGCCGGCAAACGCTGGACCTGGGAGAGTGGTCGCTGAGCCCGGCTGCCTTTCAGCTAATCAGAAAGACATTCGGCTCGCTGATACTAGACCTATTCGCCTCCCCGGCCAACCACAAGTTACCCCGCTTCTTCTCCAAGAACCCTCACCACAAGTCAGAGGCCACCGATGCCCTCAGCCAAATGCGGCCTCAGGGGCTCCTGTACGCCTTTCCACCATTTCCACTGATCAGCCGGACAATTCACAAATGCAAGACTCAGCAGGCCACAGCCATAATTGTGGCCCCGTATTTGCCTCGCCGGCCTTGGTTTCCGGACTTGCTCAACCTGTCTCACGGAAACACTCTCTCGCTGCCTGTCACCCACGACCTTCTGACACAGGGGCCTCTATCCTACCAGAAGCTGGAATTTCTGAAGTTAACAGCCTGGCTGTTGAAGCCCTAGCTCTTCAGGGACTGGGCTATTCGGATTCTGTAATACACACCCTGTTAGCGGCCAAGCGCAGATCTACCCGGCACATCTATCAGTGCACCTGGAGGGTGTTTGTGGGATGGTGCAAGGCTAAACAGATCCCTCCACAGTCTCCTTCAATCCCTCAAGTTTTACTGTTCCTCCAAGAAGGGCTCGATAGGGGGCTCCGCCCTAACACCCTGAGTAGACAAGTAGCCGCTATAGCTAACGTTCTAGGAGCATCAGGCAGGCCTAGGGTGTCACCCCAGCCCCATGTCCAGCAGTTTATGAGGGCCGCTAGACGAATCTCTCCGCCCGTCGTGCATAGGTTCCCTAATTGGAATTTGAACCTGGTGCTCAAGGCTCTCACTGGACCACCCTTTGAGCCTCTGCATCAGGTCTCATTGTTTTATATGTCCATCAAGGTGACTTTCCTAATAGCTATTACCACTGCTAAACGTATATCTGAGCTGGGGGCCTTATCTGCTGACCCCGCCCTCTGCTCCTTCAGAAGGGAGTCAGTGTTGCTTCGTTTGAACCTGGCCTTTTTACCTAAGGTCTCCTCTATTTTCCATATGTCGCAGGATATAGTCCTGCCTTCATTTTGCCCTCGTCCTCGCCACCCATTAGAGAAACTGTGGCACACTCTGGACGTTCGCAGAGCCTTAAAAATTTATCTGCTTCGTTTGGCATCTTTCAGACGATCATCTAGTCTGTTAGTCAGTTATCATCCCCGCCACAGGGGCAAAAAGGTGTCAAAGTCAGTCATAGCTGGCTGGATCTCGTCATGTATTGCCGAGGCTTATAAGGCCTCTGGCCTCCAGCCTCCTAACCCGATTCTGGCCCACTCGACTCGGAGTGCGGCTACCAATTCGGCCTTCCTATCCAGGGCTCCTTTATCTGAAATTTGCAAGGCGGCTACCTGGAAGAGCCTACATACCTTCTCTAGGCATTATAAGATTGATTTACAGCAATCCGCAGAGGCCGCCTTTGGAAGATGGGTCCTCCAAGGGGTTATGGGATCAAATTAAACTATGCTGTCCCTCCCCTTCCCGAATAAACATTATTGCTCTGTGACCTCCCTGGGTCCGAATAAACGGACTGAAGGCTATAGAAAGGGCAATTGGGATTCTTACCGGTGAATTGCCCTTCTGTAGCCTTCCAGGGAGTTTATTTGGCCTGCCTGGGCTGTTAAAAATATAACCTGTTAAAGTCGTTATTGGTTCAGCCCCGATTGGGGACTCCGTTGTGTTAACCCCCCAAGTTTCGGGAAAAGTTTTCTTTTGTTATTTCAGCTCCAGTTCTTCGGCTGGGGTACTCCTGGGGAAGAGAGGGCGCTTTCTCCCTACGCATGCCCAGTCGGAAGTCTGTGCTGCCTCCTAGTGGTCGTGAGGGAGAACGCTCCCTGGGTCCAAATAAACTCCCTGGAAGGCTACAGAAGGGCAATTCACCGGTAAGAATCCCAATTGCCCTTTCCCGTATCTGGAATGTTTGGCTCCTGGTAGCTTCTTCCAGAGACAGCATGCTGAATCATATTCATGTTACCGTGACACTTTGCAAGCTCTGTGGTTAATCGTGAAAATACAGAAATCCTATCTCCAGCCACCAATTCATTGGAGCTCTCTTGGACACAAATTGGTCCAGAGCCTCCCTCCCGCTGGACGGATGTCATACGATCAGATGTACTATAGAGTCCCTATGCTCACAAGGCACCAGGACGATTCGCTTCTTTCTCCACCTTCAAGGATTCCTGGCCTCCACCACGGCAGTGACTCCATATGCACGTCTACTTATGAGACCCCTTCAGCAGTGGCTCGAGCATGTTCACCTTCCTGCCCTCTATCCCCTCACCATGAAAATGACTCTCCCAAATGAGGTCTACCAAATCCTCATTTGGTGGACAGATTGCGCTCACACGCTCCGGGGTGCTCCCCTCGAGCCTCCTGTTGTAATGCCTCCATCTTGACCGATGACTTCCTAACAGGCTGGGGAGCTCACAGAGATCACCTCAAGGTCCACAGCCTTTGGTCCCAGGACGAGAGGGGCCTCCTCATAAATACACTAGAACTCAGGGTCCTCGTATCACATTTAATGGGCGAGAATATCTTAATCATCACAGACAATACTGCCACCATGTGGTACCTCAACAAATGGGGGAGCCCGATCCATGTGCCTATCTCTCGAGGCAGAAGCTATCTGGAACTGGAGCGTCAATCACAATATCCACCTACAGGCCATTCATCTTGCAGGGTAGGACAAATTCTCTTGAAGATCAACTCAGTCATCAAACATCCGACCACCATGGGTGGTCCATGAACGATCGTGTTCTACAGGACATCTTCTGAGAATAGGGTGCCCTGTTCATATATCTATCTGTCACTACAGAGAACGCAAAGCTCCCCATGTTCTGCAGCCATGCAGGGTTAGCGCCAGGATCGATCTTGGACGCATTCGCGATCTCCTGGACTGGGGACTTCCTTTGTGCCTTTCCCCCAACACCTCTCCTGCGCAAGGTGCTTTACAGGATCCGATCCGATCACGCCCGCATCATTCTCATAGCCCCGTTCTGGCCCCGGCAAACCTGGCTCCAGACGTTCCTGGAACTGGCCTCCGAGGTCGCAGACCTTCCTCTCCAACCTGACCTCCTGTCACTCCAATGGAGCACCATTCTCAATCATGACCTATGCATGTTCCATCTCTGCGCTTGGCTATTCGTCTGTGACAGGGGAGGTATTCCCAGAGATTTCAGCTAGTCTGCTAAACTCTCGGCGCCCGTCCACCTGAGCATGTTACATGGCCGAATGGACTCATTTCTCTAGAGGGTGTTCTTCCACCAAGATTCCAATGACCTCCCTCAATATGAACCATATTTCCAAATATCTATTACATCTCCAGGAATATGATCTTTCCCTCTCCTCTGCTAAGGTACCCTTGGCTGCCCTTTTGTCCCCCTTAGAACCGGAGGACACAGATACCCTATTTTCCCATCCCCTGATGAAGACCTTCGGGAATGGCCTTATCAGTACCTTTCCTCCCACTACTCAACCGGCCCCCTAGTGGGACCTTAATCTCGTACTTGCAAAATTAATGGGACCGCCATTTGAACCTATGGCCTCTTGTTCAATGGAAAGCTTATCCATCAAAACAGCCCTTTTAGTGGCTATCCCCTCAGCCTGAAAGGTTAGTGAGTTAACAGCCCTCGGAGCCTCTCCTCCTTATATTCGCTTCTCAAAGGACTAGGTGGACCTCAGGACTGACCCGTCATTTTTACCAAAGGTAGTCTTCCCCTTTACATCTGAGTCAGACTATCTCTTTCCCAGTCTTTTTTCCAAAGCCACAAGACTCAAATTAAAAACAGTATTTACATTCTCTAGATGTAAAGAGAGTTTTGTCGTTCTATATCCACCGCACTAGACTGATCAGAGCTTCTGATTCGTTATTCATCTCCTATGAGGGACAGAGAATTGGAGTTAAGATTACCTCCCAGACACTGTCGAAGTGGATTCTCCTCTGCATCCAGAGATGCTACCATCAAGCTCGGAGGACACCACTTCCCGTCTCTGAGTGCACTCTACTAGAGCAGTGGCCATGGCCATGGCCATGGCCAATCTCCGCGGTGTCCTGATCATAGATATTTGCATAGCTGCTGCCCTGGTCCTCCATTCACACGTTCTGTAAACATTAATCTCTGGACCTAGCGGCTAGATCGGATGCCCTAGTGGGAAGAGCAGTTCTCCAGTCTCTATTTGCTTAACTTCCTCAACTCCCACCACCTTGTGGTAGGTATTATGAACTGCTGTTCACTCTCCAAAGAGTGAGAATCGCGGAGATCCTCAAAGAAGAAATAGAGGTTACTTACCAATAACTCTGTTCTTTGAGAGAGCTCCGCGTATTCTCATGACCTGCCCTCCTTCCCCTGTCTCGGATGTACCTTTAAATTAGTCTTCCGGAACGTGGTTGGAAGGAACTGAGACGGTGAGGGCTCCTCCCCCTATTTATGCAGTCCTGTTCTCGCGAGATCTTGAGCCTGCTCTTTTGACAGGACGGGAGGGGAGATGGAGGGGCGGAGCCCTCACCATATTCTAGATCTTTCCAGGCTTTCTGCCTGGAGACTGCTAATAACAAGGTCTCCGGTGCCTGCAGAGCAGGAAGTGAATCCCAAGAGTGAGACTACGCGGAGCTCTCTCTCACAACAGAGTTACTAGTAAGTAACCTCTATTTTTTGCTTTTTAGTGAATCCAGAAGCAGTGACTGTTCAGGCACACCAGAGAGTTGGGGTGAATTCACAATCGTCGTTCAGGCACACTAGAGTGTTGGGGTGAATTCACAATCGTAGTGTGCTAGAACTGGACTAAAAATTCAGATGTTTCTGCTCCAAAAACCTCAGTTAAAATCCTAGATTCTCACTTTTAAACCCAATCTTGGAAAAACCCACTTCTTACGTAAAACAGCCAGATTTTTTATTTCCCTGCCTCAGCTGACAAGCCAATTTCCCCACCTGAGCTCCATGTACTTTCATGTGGTTTTTAACATGTTCTTGGAATCCTGAACTCTTAGAGGGTTCCCCATGAAATAAACCAAGTATAGTGGTTAGCCTTTATTTTCTTCTGATGACTTTACGTGTTGGCACCATCTGACAGTGATTGTATTATTTTTATTATTTATATAGCACAAGCAATGTAGTTAGACAGGTCCCTGCCCCTAAGGGGCTTACAATCTGAGAGACAAGGGAGAGGGGATACGAGGGAGAGGTAAACATCAGGAAAGACAAGAGTACATTCATGAGGTTGATAAGTTGCAGGCTCACGTGCTTCGCTTAGTTACAGGGAATTAGCTTCTGAGTGAGGGGAAAAGGATGCAGTTTCACTCATGACAAGCTAGGGAAGAGGTGGGTTTTCAGGAGGAATTTGAATGTTGGGAGGGAGCGGAGCAAATGTATCCAGGGAGGGAGTTCCAGGCATGAGGGGCAGCAAGGGAGAAGGGGCGAAGATGTTCAGAGGAGCAAGAGGTTCACGAGCAGGCAACGGTGGGGGCTAGCATGGCCAAGGGTCTGGATTTGTCCCGGACTGCCTGGTTTTCCCGACATCTCCAGCTGTCTGAGATGGGAGGGGAACCGGACCATTGAAGTGTCTAGAATGTTCCCTTCCATCCCGAGTCTCACCGCCGGCTGGCTGCAGCTGCGCTCTCTGCACTTCCTCCCAGAACGGAAATGCAGAGAGCGCAGCCGTGGCCAGCCGGCAGACTTTTTTGGCACGTGAGGCAGCACCAGTGACTGCGAGGGACACACTTCCTACACTTCAGGGCTGCTGCACTGCGTCAGTGTGTCCCAAGCAGGACAGGACTCCTCTGCAGTCTGACTCCAGGCAGGCAAAGCAAGCTCTGCTGGCAACAATGGCTGTGAGGGAGGCTGCAGCCATCACCGACACTTCTGCGTGAGTCCATCGGCCAGCTTGGCCCCCAGTTTGCAGACAGGGACTCCGCTCTGGTCTAGCTGGGACTGCTTCTAGGCCTGGCTGCTCTGCGTGTGTGTGGTGGGCTTTGACCTGGAGGCTGGAGCTGGGCTAGGCGGTGGAGGTGAGTGATTTCAGCAGGCTCTGCATTGGGGTGAGGGGGCTCTGCTGGCTGCTGCACTCCAGTCCCCACAGGCACAGCCACTGCTTCTGTGGTAGTGAGGCGAGGGGGGGCTGCTCTGTGCCTGTTCTGCTTGGATGCTTGTCATACCTGCCCAGGCTGCCCCAACTCCTAGGGGTCCATCCTCCCATTGACAGCAGGGGGTTGGTGTCTGTGCTCCTAACGTGTGTGCGCTTGGGGTTTTCTTTCCATAGCAGTTTTGTGGAATCAGTTCCCTTAACTCTCCTCCTTAGACCCCTAAGTTCTAGCACACTACGAGCACTTTCTTTTTTTTCTTGTTGTTTGTGTCCCGCAGCAATGGAAGAAACTACTTTTTCTTCTCTCCCCCCCTCCCTTTTCCTGAGAGAGAAACTTGATTAAATCATGCTGCAACAAGGATATTTAAATACTTTGAATGCACTTTCTTGAATTGCCTAGATTTTAAACTTGTGTGGGGTTTGAAACTTGAAAACAAAAGGTGTGGAAGAAAGTGAATGGGAAAAGTGACCCGTTAAGAAATAGAGACGTTTGTGACAAGTTAAAATGACTTCCTGAGCTTCAAATTACTGTTTATCCTATGCTCCTTGTCTCTCCAGTCCACTTCTCTCTTATTGTTTTGTGCCAGCTTGTATTGTGTGTGTGTACGTGCGTGCGTGCGTCTCACTTAAGTACTTCCTATTGTCATAATATGTAATACTTTAATCCTGGCAGAAAAGATGCACCACAATATTCTGAGTGTAGACAAAATAAAATCCCATTATCAAATAGTTGTGTTTAAATCTTCTTCAGTATTTGAAGTATTGTTGTGGCACTAGTAAATTTCAATTGAACTTGCAACTAAATTTGAAAGTAAGACCTTCTGACAAAGGAAAGTGAGATAATCCATATTTACTAAGGGGGTGAATTTAAGACCGACTGCTTATGTAGATTGTGAACCCCTATGAACATACGACTGTAGCACGTATAATTTGTTTTGAAAGGGCATTTAAAATCCAAATCGAGAGATAGAGAGATATTTTATTCAGATTGGCTAACGCCATGCTCCAAAATGATACAACATAAAATAAACATCTGCCATTATACCGGGAGCATTTACAGGGCCAGAGATGTTGGGAGCTTATCAAAGCTATTCTGATCATGCATGGGGGATAGAGACTTGCCTTTGTGGTGGGAAGTTCAAATGCAACATCCCCTCCCTTCTTTCCCTGCCTTTTACTCTGCCAATCGTTTGGGTGTGCCAGCATCTTTCGCTTGGTGTTTTGTAGGAGTACTTAGGAAAGTAAAGAACTAGCACTGAGTATGAGAGAGAAATTTAGGCTGAGGCTGTGGACCTGCTGCTGTTTTAAACCTGTGTCTCTCCATTCAGCTCTGCCAATGCCACTGCATTCATGACCTGCAGCCTCCTACAGTTCTACCCTTGACACCAGGGCTGCACTTAATTGGCTGCACTTAATTGCCTTATTTATGAATGATCTGTCCTTTTGAGAAGCATGGTAGAGAATCACTGGTACTTATAACCAGCTTGATGTGACACTTAAAACATCAGTTTCTCCTCACAATGAGCCTGGGCTCTATTTTATTACACTGCTAGGGAGAAATGGGACCAGTGGGGGAGAGACATTGGATGGGACCCTAGTAAGAGGGCTCTCTAGCCCCCAGTGGCAGGGCTTCTCGCAGCAGCAAGGAGTTCACAGGGTTAACTAATGTAATCTCCCTCCAATGTTAACTCTGGGAACTCCTTGCTGCTGAGTTAAGCCACACCACCGTTGGGTTGGCTCCGCCTACTGTTGGGTTGGCTCCGCCTACTGTTGGGTTGGCTCTGCCCTCTGCACTACAAATGTGCATAAATTAGTATAAAATAACATATGTAGATTTCATGCAAATGTTTGTCCTCTTTTCTGGCGATTTGTAAGTGGCCACCCTAGTGGGGGCAGAAGAGGAGCGAAGCTCCCGGGCAGGAGCATGGCAGGATACAAGAATGGAGAGACATGGGGGAGCAAGATATTGAAGAGCCTTGAAGGTGAAGACCAGGAGCGGCTGGTGGGTTTTGATGTTGGAGGGGCACTGGGGCAGTAAGGCTGGGCTGACGGGCCTAGGGGTGGAGCCAGGGGGATGGTAGGCGGAGCCAGGGGGACGGTAGGCCAGTGGCATGGCAAAACTCAGCAGCAAGGAGTTCCCAGGGTTAACATCGGATGGAAGAAAACATAGTCTACATGCAAATCAAGCTTAAAATAAATAATTTATAAACCCCAAACACAGGGAAACACCCAAAACACTGGCAAAACACAGCAGCAAGGAGTTTCCAGGGTTAACATTGGATGGAAGAAAACACAGTCTACATGCACATCAAGCTTAAAATAAATAATTTATAAACCCAAAACAGAAAACACTGGCAAAACCCAGCAGCAAGGAGTTCCCAGGGTTAACATCGGATGGAAGAAAACAGTCTACTGCTAGAAATTTTGTGCTTTGTGGTTTATACATTATTTATTTTAAGCTTGATGTGCATGTAGAGTCTGCATGCACATCAAGCTTAAAATAAATAATGTATAAACCCCAAAGCACAAAATTTCCAGCATTGTGAACACACCTAACTTCCTAAGATCAACAGTCTAGGGGGAGGGTGCAGGG
>QEPC01008150.1:1232380-1251857 GCA_003113815.1 Sphenodon punctatus | reverse complement strand
TCCCCCCACCCCAGGCCCCACAATTTAATACTCACCATGGTGCGGCCGCCGACTCCTCGCCGCCACCGCCGCTTCTGCAATCCAGATCCAGCCTCCAAGGAACGCGCAGGCAGCGCTTAGCCTCCCCGAGTCCCTTGCTCCCTCCCTCCCTGCCAGGGAGGAAGGGACTCGAGGAGGCTAAGAGCTGCGCGCGCGTCAGCAGCTCCCAGCCCACTGCACAGGCTGAGACCCAGCCTGTGCAGGGGGCTGGGAGCTCTGCTGCTGACGCACACGCAGCTCTTAGTTCATACCGGGGGTGCCTCTATTGGGTGCCTCCGTATGAACTTGCCCTCTGCCCGGCCCCTGCAATGCAAGAGTGTCTTCTGCGACACTCTTGCATTCCACGGTCCCTTTATGCAGAATGGACGGCTCTTCTAGCAGCCCACTCCGCATAAAGGGAGAACGGCTCCCTTTTGACTCTGAAGGCTTCCTTAGGAAGCCTTCGGGGTGTGTGTGTGTGTGTGTGACTCGCCGGTGTGTGCGCGCCAGTGAGAATGTGTGGAGCCACCTCGAAGAACCTTGTTTAGCAAGGCAGAGACCGCTAAACAAGGTTCTTTGAGGTGGTCCGCACATTCAGCGCGATGCCGATGTGACCGGGTTTTAAATTTTTTATTTTTTTTGCAAGCTGCCGGAGCATGCCGCCAGCCGGGGAAGTTCTGGGGTGCCAGGAGGGGTATTGCCCCTGCCACCCTGGAGGGCCCACCATCCCTGGTGAAGACCAGGAGGTTGCACTGAATGCGTTCTTGTAAAGAGAGCCGGTGCAGGGCGGAGAGGAGGGGCTGTACATGCTCAAGACGAGGGGCAAGGTGGATGATTTTGACTGCAGAGCGTTGAATGGAAATGAGCGGGGCCAGATCAGAGAAAGGGAGGCAAGTAAGGAGGAAGCTGCAGTAGTTAAGGTGAGAGATGACTAGAGCCTGGACTAGGGTTTTTGCTGCAGCAATAGTAAGGCAAGGCCGGATTTTAGCAATATTGTACAGAGCAAAGAGACAGGATTTAGCAACAGCCTGGATCTGAGACTTAAAGGAGAAGGAGGAGTCAAAGATGAATCCCAGGCTATGGGCCTGAGGGACCGGCTGGATGGTGACTTCCTAAATGGAAATTGAGAGGGAAGTCGGAGGGGAGCGTTTCAAGAGAAAGATGAGGAGTTCAGTGTTGGCCATATTAAGCTTGAGTTGGTGATAAGACATGCAGGCAGAGATGTCTGCAAGACAGTCAGCAATACGAGTTTGGTTGGAGGGGAAGAGCGTGGGAGTGGAGAGAGAGAGTTGTGTGTCATCATCAGCATACAGTTGATACTGGAAGCCGTGGGTTTCCATGAGTTTACCCAGAGAAAGTGTAAAGGGAGAAGAGAAGGGGGCCCAGGACAGCCTTGGGGAACTCCCACAGAGAGGGGAAGCGATGTAGAGGAGGTGCCAGCAAGAGAAACATTGAAGGTTCAAGAGATACAAAGAGAACCAGTTGAGAACAGTTGCCTGGAAACCAAGGGAGTGTAGCGAATCTGGGAGGAGGCCATGATTGACTGTGTCAAAGGCAGCAGAAAGAAGGAGGAGAACAAGAACAGAGTTAGAGGCCCTTAGACTTAGCTAAGAGAAGGTCATTGGTTCTTTTGACAAGGGCAGTCTCAGTCAAATGGAGAGGGTGGAAGCCCGATTGGAGGGGGTCAAGGGAGGAATTTGAAGAGAGGAAGTCCAGACAGTGTGTGTAGACAGCTCGTTCCAGGAGCTTGGAAGTGAAGGGTAGGATCGAAATGGGGCGATAGCTGGAAGGATCAGAGAAGTCAAGAGTACCCTTCTTAAGGATAGGGGAGAAGGTAGTGTGTTTGAAGACCAATGGAAATGACCCAGTACAGAGGGAGAGATTGATCATGTGCAGCAGAGAAGGCGCAGTGGTGAGGGCAATCGACGTTAGGAGGCGAGAGGGGATGGGATTAAGGGGGCAGGTGGAGGGGTTGGATGAAGAGAGGAGGGAGGTGACCTCATCAAGAGAAACTGGGGAGAAGGAGAAGAGAGGCAGGAGGGGGAACATCAGGGAATGAGATGGAGGAGGAAGAGGGTTGAGAAGTGATTGCAAGGTGAAGTTTATCAATCTTGTTGCAGAAGTGCGGAAGATCCTGTGTGGGGAGTGAGGAAGGTGGGGGAGAGGACAGGGAGGCTTCAGGAGGGGAGCAAATGTGCAGCATTTGCAAACTTTATGGAGGCAGTCATGTGAAACTAAACTCATAACTAAAATATTGAAAACAAGCAGTTTATGTAGAAGATGACTGCGCATTTAACATAAGACACAACTGTACCACATGTTCTTTCTAATCCATGCACAGTACATGCGTATGGGTTATGTGTTAGAAAATAAAATACTGAAACCTTTAAAGAGGTTACATGTGGATCTTAAGGGATGCAAATTTCCTATAGCCCTGTCTAGTTTCAAATTTTTCTTGGCAATCCCATGCATGGTATATGGGTTATTCTTTTCAGTTTGGCTCTGTCAGCAGTTGACCTCTAAATGTATTTTTAAATTTTTTACAAAAAGCTCTTATGCCTAAATGTCTTTTTCAGATGATCACAGCATGAATTAGATTGTAGGATATGATGTTTTACTTTAAGAGATGATCACCCACTCTTTTTCAGGGCAGTAAGCTGATGACAGATGCCTTTGAAACAGTGAGGACCTCCTCCTGCTTTCATTGCAGTTTCCTGTTGACCACAATGAGAGCAAGATCAGGCTCAAGGTATCCATTCCTTTGTGTTTCCTCTGCTACCCCAATTCTGGTGTTGGCATCTGGTCTCCCGAATGAGCTAAATATTAGGTTCAAAAAGACTGTATTTACTGCTGCGGAAAGTAGAGCTTAAATACAAATTGGAGTTTGATCGTGTGTGATTGCACTGCTATGATGGGAATATTGGACAAAGAAGGCTCCCAAGTCTGCCCTAAATTCTGAACCATTCCTATAAGGTCAGTAGCCTCTCTTCTCCTCTTAGAAGGTGGGAGGAAAGGAAGCTTTCTCTAAGACTGCTGGTGCTTTCAGAGAGAATAAATAAAATATTTTATGATCAAATTTTAATTATTTAGGGATGGGGGTGTGTAGCAGGGTGCAGCCTTGCGGGTCTGTTGCCCCTTTAAAAGCAGAGGGTGCCAGCATCAAGCTGAGTCAAGAATGAATAAGGGCTTGGCAGAGCCAACCCAGTGAGGACGTAACACGGACTGATCGTTTAGGAGTGGGAGGACACTAGCCCTTTAAGGCTGGGAAAACTGGAGGCAAGCCGCACCCGCTCTACAGTGTGTGTATGTATATATATATATATATATATATATATATATATATATATAAAAGAAGGCAGTCTGCAGAAGCGAGGAAGTCTGTCCCTGACTGCTGGAGTGAAGAGCTCGTTAAGACTGCTATCCATGGTACAGATCCATGAGAAGGATAACAAAGGCTGCAAAAGTGGAGTGCTAGCCTGGAGACGCCTGAAACAGAATAGTCAGACAGAGGAGTGCTACCTGGCTGGGCTCGGGGCTAGGCAGGGCCTGGGTTGCTGGAGGACTGGTTCCCAACATTAGCCAGTGTATGAGGGACTACATATTGCATGAATAAAGACTTTGTAAGACTAATCCCTGAAACATTGCACTCATTGGGCCCCAATCCTGCATGACTTATGGTGTGTAAGCACCACCCTGTTACAGAAGGAATCCCCCTTTTTGAGATGGCAGCATACTGTGGTGTACAATATTTCCGTTTAATGTGTTTAGAATATTTTTAGAGGTAAATGGCACATTGCATTTTTGCATCTTGTTCTTCATATCTAAAAACCCATCATGGCATTTGACACTTTGTTGTGCTATTATGCCATGTGCTGTAGCTTAAAGAATATGGGTTTCCTTTGGCATATGGAAAACTTCATCAAAGGCCAACTTTTCTCACACATTTTTTCTTTGAGTTCAGGTCAGCAAGATAGAGAGCATTTGCCTGCTCAAGTGAAGGCTAGAGTGCCCCATACTTTGCAAGATTGAGCTCATAAGCCTTTTAATGTCCAGGAACTGCTAACAAATTTTTCCTACATTGCAGCACTTTATGTTCTAGTATAGATAATCTGTTACTGGCTTTTGAAGCCCAGTTCCATGTAACCTCACACAGATAGACAGCCGTACGTGTACAAAACTTAAAATGGTAGAAATAGGCAAAAGGTGTAAGGTCTGTGTGCACTAGGGCTTCCAGTGCTACTAATTGCCCCCGCACTAGGAATAAGACTCCGACACAAAGGATATGGGTAAAACTGGCCGCAGCTGTTTTATTGAATCCGAATTTAATTAATAANTTAGAACATGCCACTTCTAGTGCAGCTTCTCTTGAAGAATCTTTGGGTGTTTTCAGACAAGACACACACCCCCCCCCCCAAAATACCCACCATGCTTGTGTGAAAACGCCACTGGTAACCAATGGCTAATCAGTAAATATTGGGTGGGTAATGCACGTGTCGCTGTGTTGTTTTGAAAAAGATCTTAGTGCCACTAAACCTTACTTTCAGTGAAATCTTTGATGTTTTTAGTACCCATATAACACAAGGTCTGATCCAGTTAGGTGCTGTGCACCTTCTCGAAGATGCTGCCTGTCTGCTGTAAGTGAAAAATTTGAAGGCATTGAGCCCCTTATTGAGCCTTGCTGTTGCACATATTTTTTGGTCTGTGGGCAAATCACGAAGAAACAGTAAGAACTTATGTGCCTTTCCTGAGACGGATACTGAGCTCTTGTTCTAAGGAGCACATAAGTTATTTAGTTTGCTATTCCCCAGAGCGAATCTTCTGCTCAGTAGAATTTTGGAATTGCCAAATGAAGAATTGCTTTATTTAAAATCTCAAAATCTGGTGGAAGTAAAGCCCACCACGTTATTTATTTATTTATAAATAAACTTTTGTGCTGTCCCCTCCTAGTGGCGCAGCTCGGGGCAGCTCACAACAATATATAATATAAAACATAACACATCACAATATAAATATAAATGTATAATAAAATAAACATGTAAAATACCATAAAAAACATCCCACAAGGCATACCAGGTGAAGTTACACCCCCCCGGTCACCCATCTCCCTCGCCAAACGCCTGGCGAAATAGCCAGGTCTTAGATTGTCAATAGAAAGAGGGGAGGCTCAGGGCCAAGCAGACCTCTGTCGGGAGGGGTTACACAGCCTCGGCGCTGTCTCTTATACACATCTAGATGTGTATAAGAGACAGCCTGCAGCCTCATTCCCCTAGAGGCGGGCCCAAACTTCCCCCGCAGCGCACAAGGCGCTTAGCGGGGGAATTCTGGTAGTTTGTCTGCACTATTGCTAAGATTTCAGTTGCAGTTCTGTTAAAAATAATTTATGCTTTGCTCTTCTTCAGTTTCTCCATAGAGGAGTGGAAATCTGTTTTGCGGGATCTGTTAAAATTATAGAAAGAGACTATTCTAAGGTAGGTTAGTGGGGATGTGAAGTTTGTGGTTTAGGAACAGACCCTCAATTTTTAAATCCTTTAAAGCCTAAAGCCAATAGAAATGTTTCCACAACACTTCAGAACTCCAATGAAAATAGTTGCTTTTGAACAAATATTTCCTTGTAGCCTTTTAAGGCTCTCATTGTGCAACTGACTGCACACTAGTGTTTTGAGGGAGTTGTAGGACTTGTGTCTAAAATGGTAACAGCAGCACTAATAATCATTTTATTTACATATTATTTATGAAATTTTTTATCCTGCCCTGTCCCAGAAGCTTTGGGAGGGTTACAGTATATTAAAAACATATAAAATGCACAGTTAAAATCCAACATCTTAAATAAAACGGCACCACCACCAACATAAGTTAAGGGGATGTAGGACTTGTGTCTAAAATGGTAACAGCAGCACTAATAATTATTTTATTCATATATTATTTATGAAAATTTTTATCCTGCCCTGTCCCAGAGGCTTTGGGAGGGTTACAGTATATTGAAAACATAAAATGCACAGTTAAAAATCCAACATCTCAAATACATTTTTTCAGCCTGAACCACCACAGGCCCCAAATCCTGGCCAAATAAAAAGTCTTACATTGCCTCTGGAATATGAGCAGGCTAAGGTTTAGGTGAACTTCAAGGTTTCCGAAATCAGGTATAGCAAGAAATTAGTTTAATGCCATTTGAATTTGTGACAAGGAAATGCAAAATATTTAATGAACAGCACCACCACCAACGTAAGTTGATTTTAAAAGGTTTTATAATGCAAGAAGGGGTTTGTAACATAAGTAAGGAAATGTAATTGATAGTTTCCCTTTAACACACACTCCCAGTTTTTATTTTTGAGGGGATGTTCTTGTCAGTGTCTCTTCCTGACAGAAATGTTTGTTTAAAATAATAATAAAATCAGAATTTCTGCATTTTAATCAGAAGCACAGATGCTGCTGAGATGTGTTTAATATTGTGGATAAACTGACATTACTCTGTAAAGGCTCATCAGAAGCTATATATCCTTCCTCTAATTTGAAAATGCAGCTCTGTAGGGAGATTGTGTCTAGTCAGCTGTTCTGAAATGACACTGTCTGCTCTGGAAGTGAAGTTAACACTGATTGCTCACTCAGTCATTTTAGAAATGGCCACTGAAGAGATGATTAGGAATATTTAGCAGGCTTTAGTTATTGGTAGATGAACTAATGTAAACAGTCCTTGTTAAAGAGGCTTGCTGGAGAATTTTGAATGCTTCAGGTTTCCTTGTTGATGTTGGCTGATAATCCATGATGAATTCTGAATGGCTTGATTTGGCAGGTTGCTTACTTCAGCTTCAAATAGTGAAATTAGTCACATTTCAAAGTGAACTAAAGCAGTGAATGCATGATTTGTGATTTGGTTCCTCTTGCTCCCAAGTGGACTCCCAAAACTCAGGGAGAAAGATTGAGATATGCTGGTGAGTTGCCAGATGTCCCTTATTTTAAGAGATGCTCACCTATTTTCTGAGAGCATCCCTTATTTTAGAGCCCCAAAGCTGTATACGACATAATTGGCATCCCTTATTTACATATTTACTGTATAAGACTCTCCATACACTTAAACCTAAAATTAAATCGTATCATTATAATGGGCTTCCTGAGCTTCTCTCTGAAGTGTCCAGTTTTGGATGTTGCTGTTGGATGTTGCTGAGGCAGGGTACTTGACTAAGCAGACCTCTATCAGGTAGGGCTGAAGTGGTAACTCCTTTTTCCGTTCTGCTATTCTGCTATTCCATTCCACCATTTCAGAAACGCCCATGACGTTCCGCGACTTTTCTGCCGGCATTCCACTAATTCTGCCGGCATTCCGCTAATTTGGAAACTGTTGGGACAATCGTGGAAACTGTCGGAACACGCATTTTTCGCTACTTCGCAGTGCTGGTGGAAATTGCGGTAGATAAAAACTGCCGGAAAAAACATTATTCCGCTATTTTTGCGGTCTTTGGAAGTAGCGGAATGAAAGTAGCAGAATGGCAGAATTAGTGGAATGAAAGAAGCGGAATGAACATCTCTATCGCATCATGCTGCTCATTGCGGAAGAGCTTTTTCCGTCGGAAAAAGTTACCTCAGCGGCTTGCGGCTTCAGAATATCAGGCAGTGCCTGTGTAGTTCCATGCCTGTTTCAATAACTCTAATAGGGGATAAACATTAAGCCTATAAACTGAGAGGCAGTTTTTTACAGCCTCTTTGGACAGAGATTTTATTCCAAGAGAAGAGCAGCATATCGGAAGAATGCTCAAGAACAGCAGTAGTCTAAAACTTTCTGACTTGATAGGAGCAAGTGGCATGATGTGAAGGAAAGAAATGTTTTTTTTTTCTAGACTCTTAGCACACACTGAGGAAATTGCAAGGTTGGGGACAATGTACTTACTAACGAGGTGTCATCTCTAACATGATGAATAAAATAAATAATCTAATTCCTGTTTCATGCAATCAGAACATGTGTCTCTTTCTGATTGTGACTTGAATTTCTCATCTGCTAGATTTTTGCTCTTGCATCTAGTTTGATTAGGGAGGAACAACTTTGTGACCTTAATAGGTGTTGAAGTACTTCAGAATCTTAATGTGAATTTTTGTAATGGTGACAATTTTCATTTGGATGGAGGGACTACAAGTTTTAGGTGCTTTTTGTGATGACCCTTATCCAGATTTTGGAATAAATGTATTTCCTGTGTAATTCTTCCCTGCTTTTTCTTTTCTAGCTGGATTTTGTCTTTCGAATGTGACACTCAACTAAGATTTCTTCTCTTGAGGCTCTAGCAGATAGAAATGAAGGAACCTCCATGGGGTGGGCCATGGCTCAGGTGGTAGAGCATATGCTATACATGTATAAGGTCCCAAGTTCAATCCCCAACATCTCCAATTCAGGATCTCTGGTAGCATGCCTGGGTGAGTCCTCTGCCAGGGATCCTGGAGGGTCTCCAGTAGCACACCTGGGTTAGGCCTCTGACGGAGACCCTAGAGAGCTGGATTTGAAACCCTGCTGCTGTGTCAGATTGTAACAATACTGGGCTAAGATGGATCATTGGTCTGACTCAGTTAGTCAGCTCCTTATAACCTTGGAGATTTCTCAAGAATCAGAAGGGGTGACCCTGGTTCTGTTCCTTTCTTACTAGCAGCCTAATCGGGTGTGTGATCAAAGAACACCTTGAGGACAGGCTGAAAATCTGGGGTTTTTCTAGGTCTGATGCTCTAGGTGCATGATAGTAGACTAAATGCTGCCTACTCATTTCTTGGAAAGTTGGTTGGACATAAGATTTCACTGATATCTTTCATACTCTATCAACAAATGAGGTGTAAGGCTTAAATTTTGGAAACCTTTAAATATTACCAATGTCTCCATTGTAGCACCCTTGAGCTACATATAAGAACGTAATTATTTTTACATTGGGTAACTGCGAAATACCCTGGGGTTGTTGGAGAACATATAAGTTATTGAATTCTTTCCATTTGTCAAGTAATTCTTTGCTGCACTTGTGTATAAGAAGAACAGATCTTGCCATGGAATAGGGTTTCTTATTATTTCACAAATTTCTGGTATTAATGTTAGGTGGGAGGGTGTTACCACTTTACATATCGATGCCAAGGCTGTATATAGCACACTAAGAGATTAAACCCTTGACATATCAAAAGCAGTAGATACTCTCCATGTTTTAATGTTCATCTTTTCTGCACTGGCACCATAGAAATTAGTTCTAGATGACATTCAGAACACAGGCCTGAAATGGTGGAAAGGCTAGGTTATCACCATTGAACAAAAGTTCATTAAAGAGAAATGGATTTATATAAAAACATTTCTTTTTCCAGGGCATGAAATTTGCAGGTGCCTGGGAGCCACTGGTACCTAGAAAACTGAGGCTGGTGACTGGTTCAGGAGTGTAGTGGGGCAAGAACAGTTTGATATCAGGATAAAGTCTGGCGACTTTTTTTTTTGCTCCCAGAGCTCAGTCTGAATTTTCATGCCCTTCTTTTTCCAAGTGCAGTTTCCTGGTTACTGTCTGATAAAGTGATTTATTTATATTTATTTACTTGGATTTGTATGCTACCCTTTCCTGAAGGGTCAGGGGGAGCTCACAACATAAAACATACAAAAAATATAAAAACTGTTAAAAATATTAAACTATGTAAAATTCCAAGTAAAATTGCTCCCACCCAAATCTTGTCCCTGCCCACTAAAAACCCAGCCAAATAAATAGGTCTTGCATTGCTACTGGAAAATGTTCAGGCTTTGGTGAACCTCCAGGGGAAGAGAATTCCAAAGCTCCGGAGCAGCTCCCAAGAATGCTTCTGTGCTTGCCCTTGCTGTACAGACAGCACGCTGATGGAACTTGCTGGAGAGCACCCCCGACTGACCATAAGGCGTACAATGGAACATAGGGAAGGAGGCAGTCCTTTCAGAATGTAGGGCCCAAGCTGTTGAGGGATGTAAAAGTAGAAACTAGCACCCTAAATTGATCCTGGAATGCTATTGACAGCCAGTGATGTATTACTACTGGGGAAACTAGTGGGTGTAGTTTTAGCTTTGCTGAAGTCAGTGGCAAAGTTCCCATTGGTTTCCAGTGGACCAGAACTTTAGCCAGCGACTCTATTAAAACATGAGGGCTTTTTTCACTTATTTACCTCTCAACCTTTTGATGTTCAAATTCTGTATTTGTCTTTCATCCAGTAGTTTGCTCCTATCATCCAGATAACTTCCTGCTTATAGAAATGCCAGTAAGTTTAAAATGCCACTTTCCCCACTGCTCTCTTATTTGTTTGCAGGGTCAAATCACTCCTTTTACATTTAAACAAAAGGCTTTATGTGCTGCTTTAAAGCAACCCTACAATAACAAGTCTTTGTTCCTTCACATTACAGGAGTAAAAATTATTCAGGGAAGTGATCTTAAATGTCAAGAACTTATTTACAAGAACTTTGCTATGAAAAAAATATTTCCTCCTAAGGCTTTCTATTCAGCTAGAAGCAGAGAGATACAGAAGAGAGGTGGAGAATAGTTAATAGGATAAATATGCTACAAGATCAATTATAGTTGAAGAATAGTGATGATCTGTTCTTGAATATTTCTGTTTGAGTGCTCATGTCAAGATTGCATGTCAAGTGCTAGGTGCTGTTCAAACTTTTACAGGGATGTAGCTCCTGCTCTCGAGTCTAAGGCCCTTTTTACATGGGCTGCGGCGCTGTGTGTGTGTGTGTGTGTGTGTGTGTGTGTGCGCGCTGCAGCATGGTTGGTGTGTGGACGCTGGTTGCACACGGGCGTCCCCCTGCCCCTCACGCACGTTGCAACCTCAGTTTTCCCCGGTTGCTCCATGCGTGAGGGGTGAGTGGGGATACGTGTTTCACGGGAGTGCGCACGCACCCCCAATCCCTGGCCGTGAGGTTTACACGAGATGGTACCACTCATGCCCATGCAGATCCACAGACGGTAGTCTTGTGTAAATGGGACTAAGACAAGTATTCTGTTCTGCAGGGTTTTTGTTTTTTTTGTAAAACAGGCAAATAAAATGTTTCCAGCAGGAGTGTGTTCAGTTTTTAAAAATTTGGTTAAGCAATTGTTTGTGGAATAGAATCACGTAATCAGTAGCAAGTGAGGTCCTTTTAAAAAAAAATTCCATTGCCTTGGACACAATTCTGAACTAAAGTACCAGGAACAGGGTTTAGTTTTCCAATACTGGAGGAGGGTTTGCTGTAGAGGGTGGACTTGGAACACCTGAGGTTGCTCTGTTCCTACTTTCCCCCTCTCTCCTTCCCAGCCTCTATATACCGCCCCCTGCTCTTGCAGGGAAAGGGGAGTTTGCTGGAGCTGCTTGCTGTGGGGGCTTGACTCGAACACCTGGGGCTGCCCTGCTCCCCACTCTGGCTCCTACTATATAACAGCCAAAGGCAGCTGGCTGTGTGGCAGCCAGAGGGCTGGTTAGGTTTAGAGTTCTTTCCGTTTTTAGCTTATGTGTTAATGGTTTTTATGGGGAGTTTGGGGTGGAGGATATGTAGGGGAGGAGGGTGAGAATTTGGATTGTGTGGGTGGAACTCGCTCCCCTGGGTGAGATGGGAAATTGGGTGAGAATTTGGTGAACATAAGGTGGAGAGGCTTGCGGGTTAGTCGCAGACCCTCTATGACTCCTCTGGATGAGAGATGAAGGAGTAGAAGTGGGTGGGATGGCATGGTTGGGCATAGGTGAGGTAGTTTGGGTTATTTTTCGCCTATGTTTTTAAATGTTTGGTCTTCTCATTATTGTAAAAGGGGTGGCAGGGAGGAATTTTTCCGAGTGAAAGTTGGAGGTGTGGAAGAGATGAGATGACTGGGAATGGAGAGGGGTGGGATTTATTTTATATGTATTTTATGTTATGTTTTGATTTAAATTATTGTAAGCTGTCTTGAGCTATTTTTTGAGAGAGGGTGGGATGTAAGTCAAAAATAATAACTCTGTGCCTTTATGAAGATATAATGGGGGTAGGCAAAGTTCCCAAACGTAAGAGCCTACATGCTAAAATCTTCATGTAGCCAAGTGCCACAAGACGCACACGCGTGCACACTAACCTCTCTTGCTAGTGCTCTGCAGTTCTGGCTGCTGAGATTCTGAGGAGGAGCTGTGATTCAGTTGTCGAGACTGAGGTGCAATGAAATAAGACATAAGGCTTTAATAAGGCAGCATGGGGATCCAGGACCAGCCCTGGCAAAGAGCTACATATGGCTCCCAAACCACAGTTTGCCTACTGGATTGGGACTGGATCCAGATCCAGGAATGGAAAGGGACTGAATAAAGATTAGCCATGGTCTGCATTTTGCTCCTTGGTCTGAGATTCCCCACCCTGCTTTAGAGGAATTCCTGTCAAATAATAGCCTCCTCCTGGTAGTGTTGTGACAAACAGCAAGAACCAGGAAGTAACTTGATCCTCCCTTTCCTCCTTTCCCCCCTACTGCTTGTTGGGCAGTAGACAGGCAATTTCAGTAGGGATGTGAGAAAACAAAGGGTGTCTTTAGACGAACACCTGCTCTGCTTTGCCCCACCCCCGGGTAGCCCATCTGTGTAGCAGTAGGCCATACTGGGGTGAGGTGGAGGAGGAGTGGAGCAGGCACTGCCTGCTGTGGACCAGCTCCGCTTGCGGTGCTCTGGAACATCCCAGAGCGCCGCGAGCGGAACAGGCTGCCTGAACCTGGAGCAATGGTCCATCTAAAGGCCAGCCACTGTAGTTCTGCTCCTGGTAAGCTGTGGGCAGCAGCCTAGAGTGGTTGCCGATCCACCTGCAGCTCTATGGCGAGAGGGTGTGGGTGAAAACCGCTGCTGGAGCAGACTTGGGGATGCCCCCCCCCCCCGGAGTGGACTCGGGGGTGGCCATGCCCAGGTCCGTCTAAAAATACCCAAAGATGGTGTTGCATGCAGAGCGCAGACACTGAAAGCAAGCAAACCAGGAGAGGTGCATGCTGGGAAGTGGAAAGACCAGTGGAGAAAAACAAACAGTGTGGTTTGTATCTGAACTGTTCAGATGTTTACTCAGGAGTAGAAGTCTCCCTCTCTAGTTTAAACTTGATGTAACCATCCTTCACTTCCTTTTAAACCGCTCTGCTCATGAAAACAAAATGGGGATGGGGGAGGGAATAAAGCAAGTTGGATTTTTATCTTGGAGTAACTGCTTGCGTGGCTTTAGGTTTTAAAGATGAGATTACTGAAACGTAACGGGTGTCTTCCTTTCTCCTGCCAGTGATCTTTTTTTTCTACAAAGATTTTTATTTTCCTGCCACTCATTTTTGAATGAGAGGCGTATGTGGGGTTTTTAAATCGAGCACACCAGGTTGAATGGGAGGGGGGAAAAAGTGCAAGGAAGACCATAGATGTCCTTAGCAGCCTTCTATTGCTGGAAGGATTTTATCTATAGGGTTTTAGAGGAGATCTAGTTTTGATAGCGGCTTGAGCGGTTTCTAACAGTACATTGGTAGTAAATCAAGGGAGATGGGGGACAGTGTATTGACAGTATCAGAGAAAGGTGTTTGTTGCCATGGTAAGTTGAGAACTTTTATGGAGTGATGGTAGTGGGTGAAGCTTACTTGCTGCAGTTACATAGCTACCAATTAAGAAAAACCTCATTCTGCTGCCTGTGGGTGTTACCAGAAGAGACGGTAGCCCACATCAGATAGATGGTTACCTGCCCAACCACTCCCCCACTCTGCAGCTCTCACTTATGGCATCATCCCAGTGAATGTGGAGCTTGCTACTCAGGTTGAATGCTGGCTGAGGTGGGTGAATGTGTGCCCATGTGGCCACTTCTCAACTGTTAGGGTGCGTGCAACCTCCGTGTGCGTCCTGGTTCAACAGGACTATAGAGTCCTGCGTGGAGTGCCTAGAGCAGTCTGGAGAGTGAGCACTCCCTTCGCTCTTGCTCTCACAGGCACTGTGTGACTGTTTACTTTTGCTTTTTGGAAAGTTCCAAAAAGGCACCCCCAAAAGTGAGGGGGTGGACGGGGGGGAAGAACATCAACAAAGACCTCAGTTGGGACTGGGCAGCTTCCTGTACCATGGGGTCATTGTAGCTGTGCATCAGGAAAGGAGGGTGGGAGTGGGGGGCATAGCGTGACTCCTGCCCGTCTGTGCTGTTAGTTGCGTTGTGGAACCTGCAAATTAAAGCTGTGTGCGGGCACCATAGAGCGATCCCCAACTCCAGCAGGCTAATCTCTAGTCTATGAACATCCTCTGACTGCATCTATAAAAAATATCTTGGGCAAAGCTGTATCTTGAATGTCTTAATAATATCCCCAAAGAAAAGGAATTTCAAAATTGCTGATGTGAGGAGAAACCACATGCCTTGTATTTTCCCTTAGCTGCCTACAACCAAAGAACTCAGTCTATTAGAAATTATTTTAAAATATCTTTCTATGTTTAAGCTTTTGATTAGAAGTGTTTAAACTTTAGCTTTTCATCTTCATGTACTTTTTTGATCATTTATGCATGTTTAATGTGTCAGTTACCCAAAAAAGAGTGGAGTCCTGAGGTGAAATTAGATCAGAAACTAACATTAATCATTCTGTTTGTATCTCTGACTAAATGACTTAATTCACCAAGGGATTTTCCTTTCATTGAGGAGTTAGAACATGCCACTTCTAGTGCAGCTTCTCTTGAAGAATCTTTGGGTGTTTTCAGACAAGACACACACCCCCCCCCCCAAAATACCCACCATGCTTGTGTGAAAACGCCACTGGTAACCAATGGCTAATCAGTAAATATTGGGTGGGTAATGCACGTGTCGCTGTGTTGTTTTGAAAAAGATCTTAGTGCCACTAAACCTTACTTTCAGTGAAATCTTTGATGTTTTTAGTACCCATATAACACAAGGTCTGATCCAGTTAGGTGCTGTGCACCTTCTCGAAGATGCTGCCTGTCTGCTGTAAGTGAAAAATTTGAAGGCATTGAGCCCCTTATTGAGCCTTGCTGTTGCACATATTTTTTGGTCTGTGGGCAAATCACGAAGAAACAGTAAGAACTTATGTGCCTTTCCTGAGACGGATACTGAGCTCTTGTTCTAAGGAGCACATAAGTTATTTAGTTTGCTATTCCCCAGAGCGAATCTTCTGCTCAGTAGAATTTTGGAATTGCCAAATGAAGAATTGCTTTATTTAAAATCTCAAAATCTGGTGGAAGTAAAGCCCACCACGTTATTTATTTATTTATAAATAAACTTTTGTGCTGTCCCCTCCTAGTGGCGCAGCTCGGGGCAGCTCACAACAATATATAATATAAAACATAACACATCACAATATAAATATAAATGTATAATAAAATAAACATGTAAAATACCATAAAAAACATCCCACAAGGCATACCAGGTGAAGTTACACCCCCCCGGTCACCCATCTCCCTCGCCAAACGCCTGGCGAAATAGCCAGGTCTTAGATTGTCAATAGAAAGAGGGGAGGCTCAGGGCCAAGCGGACCTCCTTCGGGGGACTCCAAAGAGGGCTTCCCCAGCTGACCACAGGGGCTGATCCAGAACCCGAGGTTGTGAGACGATCCTGCAGATAGGCAGGGCCCAAGCCGTAATGGACTTGATAGGTCAATACCAACACCTTGAATTGGGCTCAGAAGACTATAGGCAGCCAGTGCAGAGACTGGTACACTGGTGTAATATGCTCGCGGTGACCTGTCCCCGTAAGGAGACAGGCTGTTGCATTCTGCACCAGCTGCAGTCTCTGGGCCGTCACCAAGGGTAGTCCCACATAGAGTGAGTTGCAGTAGTCCAGTCTTGAGGTAATAAAAGCATGGATGATGGTGGCCAGGTTGGAGTTGGAGACATACGGCTGAAGCAGACGTACCAAATGTAATAGACGTAACACTTCCTTTGCCACAGCCGCCACCTGAGCATCCAAGCAGAACGGTTGAGTCGAGGAGCATCCCCTGAGGAACCAGTGGAGGGCAGACCCCATCAATGATGCGTGCCACCACCCCCTCAGCCCTGCCCACCAGCATCACCTCCGTCTTGTCAAGATTCAGCTTTAGATGGCTTGCCCTCATCCAATCCCCCACAGCCGTCAAACACCGGGTAAGCACCGAGACTGCTGAGCCTGGGTCAGTTGAAAAGGAGAAATAAAGTTGGGTATCGTCAGTATACTGATGACACCGCACACCAAACCCTCTGATGATCTCACCCAAAGGCTGCATGTACACGTTGAACAGTAGAGGGGACAGGATAGAACCTTGCAGGACTTCACATGTGAGGTCCCGGGGAGAAGATGAACAATCACCCAGTACCACAAGCTGAGTTCTCCCAGCCAGGAAAGAGCGGAACCATTCAAGAACAGTCCCACCCACCCCTGCTCAGTCCCACAAGTGGGCCACCAACATCTCATGGTCAGCCATGTCAAATGCAGCTGAGCTCAACAGGGTTGACCGACCCTGGTCCAAGTCACGGTAGAGGTCATCAGCCAAGGCCACAAGCGCAGTCTCAGTACCAAAAACTGGCCAGAAGCTGGACTGCAAGGGATCCAAAAAACTGACACGGTCTAGACGTCCTTGAAGCTGCTGAGCCACCACTCATTCAATAACTTCCCCTAAAAAGGGAAGGTTAGAGACTCGCAGGTAGCTGGCCAAGGAGTCAACGTCCAATGATGGTTTCTTGAGCAGGGTCCACACCACTACCTCATTGAGGCAGCTCGGCACCCTGCCCTCCCATAGGGAGGCATTGACTACCCCAGCCAGCAATGGCTCTAACATCTTCCAGCTGGCCTCGACCAGCCAGGACGGACATGGATCAAATTTGCAACTGGTGGCCCTAAAAGTCCCCAGGGCATCCTCCACATCAGTGGGTGACACCAACTGAAACTGATCCCACAAACAGGACCAGATGGGAACCAACGGGCTTTACTCAGCCCATAACATTGAAACCTGTTAAAGGGCATTGCAAAACTCTCATCAGCTTTAGTAGGACCAAGATTTCCCACAATGCCTTTCCTACTGAATGGTAATGAGGTGACATACCACTATGAATAAACTTTTTGAATCAATCAAAAACAAAAAATGGCCTTCCTGACATTGCATTATGTATTCCTCAAAGTGATTAAGCTCTAGCAAAATTGTATGTTTTTTTTCTTGTCTAGATTTCAATAAATCAAAGGGCTAATCTTAAAAGGTTGTAAATAGTAGTCTAGTCCAATACACAAATCTTCAGAGAGCCTTAATTTCAATAAAGGCATGTGAAGGTTTTTAGCTACTGTAAGATTTGCTTTCTGTTTTCTGATTTCTAGTGAAAGCGCATAAGTGAAAGAGAGAGAGAGAGAGTGAAATTGCACACACCCAGTTTGTGAAGAGTGCATGTTATCTAAATCGGATTTTTGGGCAACACAGTAGCAATAAGGTATAGGCAGGAAAACGTCTCTTGCTACTAACGAATACACTGCTTTTGCTGAGTGAGTCTGAGTTTATTTACTGCCAGGGTGAATTACCTAAGTATTTTTATGTATGATTATTTTTTTCAATATAATGAAGGCAAATGCCATTTTAACCCATTTTTAAAAATACTTTCTTGTGGATAGTCAAGCTATTGAATTTCTGACTAGCAGACAAAACCGTTCAATAGCCAATAATGCAACACATTCACATTTTCCTAGATAATCTCCCTACTGATTGTGCTGATGACTCCTGGGACAGGGGATTTATCTTTCCTTCAGATAAATGAAGATGATCTCTCTAAGGTTTGGTTATGAAATAAGGGAGAGAGGAATTGATTCTGAAGATTCTTACAGCAGTTTGTAAGCATTAGTCATTCTAGTATGAATGAATGGATCATGTGTTAGAATGCAGAACTTGGGTATAATGGATAGGGAGGGTCAGAACCTGCACACTTTTATTTATTTATCTTTTTAAAGGAATACCTGGCAATCACTCAGCACAGGGCACAAAATCTGCAGGCGCCTGGGAGCAGTTGGTGCCCAGAAAACTGAGGCTGGCAACTGGTTCAGGGTGTAGTGGGAAAAGAACAGTTTAATATCAATCAGTTTATTTTACATGACCGAAGGTCATTGCACAACAACTTACAATAAACAAACATAAAAAATAAAAACAAAACAACCAGCTGTATAAAAGTAAAATATAAAATTTTACAAAGAAAATTAGTGAGTACAAATGACCCATCCCCTGTGCCATGATTCAAATGTAGAGATCAGTTTTCCTTGGGTAATCTGAACTCCTAGAACGACTGATGCAAATTAAAAGCAAGAATGAAAAACTTAACAACATTCTCTGTGATTTCTGGAGATAGGTCAGTCACAAGGAGTTCAAGCAGGCAGAGATCTGACCTGCCGGGATATTTCACAAGAAATGGAGTCCAATATTGAGTCCTCAACTGATCATAAAGATGATAGTATAACAGAATATGTTGGGTAGATTCTGTACCTAAATGATAAAAGGGACAAAGTCGATTCCCATATGGAACCCCGCTAAAACACCCCTCAAGTACTTTAGTGGGGAGAGCGTTCAGGCGGGCACACATAAATAAATATCTCCCGCGACAGAGTTGGAGGAAAACCGATAACTAGCAATTTTACCCATAGCTGGGGTCCACAAAAGATATCCTTGCAAATGGGGGGAACTTCTTACCATAGCTATTTCATTCTGCCTTTCCACATCTCTCAACCTAGAAAGGATCTCTGCTCTGACTACACATGGATATTTATCTGTAAAATAAGTTTGAGAGAATCCCAGCCTATTTAAAAAGATGTCCAAGGCTCTAAATCATTTACTGTTGAAAGTATCCTCAAAAAGAAATTGAACCATGTCAGACTTTGACAAACTTAAAAACCTGGTCCAAAACTTATGTGTTGGACCCAGACCCAGGCAGTCTGCCTCCAACGGATCTGGCCAACCTCCAGCCTAATTGCTGCCAGTGGCGTGCCATTGGGAACCCTTAAAATTTTCTGTAGAAAGTAAGATTGCAAAGTATCAATATTCACAGAAATAAGAGGTACCCATAGTTCAGCCCCATATAGTATCCGAACCCTAACCTTACTATCAAAAACTCTGATTGCCAGGTCTGACTTACTTCTACCAGAGTTGGCAAAAAATCTCAAAATGGCAACAGATGTTCCCCTGGATGCTGACATAACGTCGAAAGGCCAACAGGCCCGGGGCCAGGCGAGCCTCCTCCGGGAGGGAGTTCCACAACCGCGGCCCGGCCCCTGAGAACGCCCTCTCCATTGTGGTCCCCCGTCTTAAACGGGGGACCTCCAGAAAGGCGCCCCCGGTGGACCAAAGGGATTGCTGTGAGGCGCGGAGGGCGAGGCGGTCCTCGAGATAGGAGGGGCCCAGACCGTGCAGGGCTTTGTAAATCAATACTAACACCTTGAATCTGGCTCGATATGCTATAGGCAGCCAGTGCAGAGCATTATGTGCTCACATCGCCCCGTCCCCGTCAGGAGACGGGCTGCCGCATTCTGCACTAGCTGTAGCCTCCAAACCAGAAACAAGGGAAG
>QEPC01008150.1:1217600-1231248 GCA_003113815.1 Sphenodon punctatus | reverse complement strand
GGTGCCTCCATAACCTCGTGCCCCTCGCTTACTGCTTCCAATCCGGTGTCAGAGTTACTCTGGATCTGAGTGATCTTGTCTGCAAAGTAGGTGGCAAACTCCTCACAGCAGGCCTGGGACAAGTCCCCGTCCAGGCGGAAGGAGGCCAGACTAACCAACCCCCGCACCACCCGGAACAGCTCTGCTGGACGCGACTTCGCAGACGCTATGAGGGCAGCAAAGAACTCCTTGTTTGCTGTCCTCACAGCCTCAACGTAGGACCGCAAGTGGGTCCTATGGAGAAGTTGGTCAGATTCAGAGAGAGTTCGACGGCAGCTTCGCTCTAGTCTCCTACCTACCTGTTTATCCCACAGGAGTTCCCTGTTTACCAGGTCAGAGGCAGATTTGAGATCTAGAAAAGTCACAAAAAGCTTTCAGTTCAGTGACCTATACTTTTCAACAAGGTGAAGAAGAATAAGACACTGCTCAGTAGTGCCCCTGCCTTTTTGAAATCCCGCCTGCTCTGGGAAGATAATTTTGCTCTGCTCTATCCATAGCATCAGCTTACTTAATAAATATTTAGGATAAATCTTACTAACAATACTAAGTAAGCTTATAGGTCCATAATTAGTGGGGTCCGTGCAGAGCACTTTCTTGTAGATGGGTATAATAATAGCCTTAGCCCAACTAGCAGGGATACCTCCAGAGGTGTTAATTGCAGTAAACAATGCATCAAAACAGGAACCCACCAGTCCATTTGAGATTTAATGAATTCTATTTGTAGAAGATCTGGACCTGGGGCTTTACCATTCCTAAAAGATTCTATGAGAGTCACAACCTCAATTTCAGTGACAGGAGGGATAACAACAGAACCTGAATTGGTGTGCATTACTGGAGATACATCAGAATAAAATCTTCGAAAGAAATCTTCCCAGGTACTAGAGGGGATTGGGCAAAGCCAAGAGCTACTGGCCACTCTAATTGAACCATTTATTAATCGCCAGAATTTTCTGGAATCCATCACTACACTGGCTGCCAATAGATCTAACCATCTTTTTTCAACATACTGGCACTTTTAAAATCTAATTAATATCCTATATTCCTTTTTAAATGTAAAATATTGGGCAGGAAGTGCTGGAGTATGGCCTGCTCTGTATGCTGCATAAATAGCTGTAAATGTCTTCCTAGTGGCTCTACAGTCCGCGTCAAACCATACCTGACTATTGGTCTCATTTCGTTGTACTTTAGAAGATGAAAAAGCAGCAGTGTGTTGTTGGAAATGCATATTTATTTGATTAAAGGTATCTATTACTGGAGAAACAGTCACATGCCTCACAATAGCCTTCTTAAGATTAACAAAGGTCTCATTAATTAAGATACCCAAAGACGTATCCAAGGCTTGACTCCATTTGGTGGAATAATGCTTCTCTAAATGGTCCAACTTCCTAAGAGCCCTCACAGAAGGGAGAAGAGTTAAATTAACACACTCAGTCGAGAGTGTAAAGGCCAGATGATCACTCATCACACAGGAACCAACAGCAAAGTCCTTGACAAAGTGCAGGGTGTCCAAATTAACAAACCTAAGGCCAGAAGCATTAATTACCCGGTCCTTAGAGGACCTAGGCAATAGCATATCCGGGATTGTTGGAGAGGGGATTACACAATGGACCTCAAGGGATTCATCATCCAGACATGCATTAAAATCCCCAGTCATAATAAACAAACCAGAAGGGTGAACTAACAGATCCTCTACAAGATTTTCGTAAGTGGACCATATTTTTGAATCAAACGAACCAGCATTAGAAGGAAGAATATACATCGTTAACAAAATAATCAAAAGAATACCAGACTTTACCACCGAACCCAGAACCGAAGGAGGAAATCTGATTTCAGAAACAACTGAAGAAATCAGATTCTCAGTGACTAGACGACCAAGACTGCTACGAGGACGGCCCCTAGTTCTGGAAGATACAGCAGGCACCGAATAGGAATTGTAATGTTCTTATTCTATAGATTCCCTTGCCCAGGTTTCTTGGAACAAAATAATTTGAAACTGTCCTATAAATGAGGTAAAATCACTATTCTTTAAATGAGAAAACCAACCCGAAGAATTCCAAGAACATATATTCAACAAACTTGAATCATGACACTGGGTAGATCATGTACTGCCTAATGGAACCACATCCTTACATAGCGTAATTGACCGTGAGGAAGACCATAACATAGATCAACATCAGAACTCACCACCCTTCCCCCAGCCCCCTCAACATTAACAGGAATCTGCAACTCATCTTTGGTTGTGAGGGAAAGTATGGAAATGGCCGAATCTGGGACTGCTAAGTCCATGATATCTATATTTGAGGCAGCTAGATGCTTAGATTATAGACACGTCACAGCTTTAGGTGGATTATGGACAAAGGGGCCAGGAGGTACACTAGTATCCATTGCCAGACTTAATAGCCTGGAGTTTATAGAAACTGTACTAGAGGGTTTCCTTTTCACAACAGAATGATTTTGTGAGTCTGAAGAAGATTTAATATTAGAATGCTGCAATAAATCACAGGCTGTAAATTGGGACTAACTGAAGTTAAAGATTACCTTACAGAATTAGCATAAACCTCCCCCAGTTGTATGCCCCATGAAAGAAATAAGTCAAACAAGGCATAAAGCCTTGCTGTCAATACTGCAGAATGGAAATGTATAATTATTCTCTGCAAATTACTGGGAGCTGGCAAAATTTGAAAAAACCTGATATGCCATACTTCAATAGGTTGACCAGTAATATATGTTAAATGCCGACATATAGCAAATTTAGAATTCCATAGAGGAAATAACCCATTTCTCAAAGGGGAAATTCTAATGAGATGGCTTTATCATTCAGTGTTAGATGGTTAGCTGACAAATCGCTACCCTTCCTATATGGGGCCTGGGACCCAGTATAATTATATTACTATTAAAGTGAGTATTTGTTGGGAACATTTACACCTCTGGGCTGCTGGGGTGTGTGTGTGCAACCCCTAATTGCGCAGGGGTCAATGCAGCTTTAAATAATTTCTGGGCTTCCTTCCCAATAATACCAGCCTTATTCTTAGCCAGAGTATCCATAACGGTTCCCAAGTGTTTATTTTGTGTCTCCAATAATGTAGTTATACCCTCCAATTGACAATTAACTTTTTAATTAGATCACGATTAAAAAACATTGGTTACCTAATAATTCTAACGGGGAAGGATCAACTCGATCCGAACACTGGAGGCTCTCGCAAGATGACTCGTCCCTAAAAGACTGTAAGGGATCAAGGGAGGAGATAGCAGAGGTCAAATCAAATCAAATTATTTCTTCGGCACTGGCTTCCGCCATGACCAGACAGATACACAAACATACAAACAATAATGACATAAAAATAAAATATAAGAATATACAATACACAGTCTCTGACCCATGTGGACCCATACGAACAATTCCAAAAACTATTAATGATGATATCTTAACACCATAACTAAACATACAAAATGCCCAGACAGTAAGCATACCAAATACTGTCAGGTCAAGAAATCCTCAATAATTATCAAAGGCCAAAATCATACTAAGGAAATACCATCCATATATTAAGTACATCTGGCAGAACTATCGTTTCAATAAGTTCCTTGGAAGCGTCCTATAGAAGAAAGGACCATTTACTTTACTAATAGCCCATATCTCCTAATTGGTAACCACACCAGACATTTCAATCTGGTGTCTACTAATCTTTCCCAAGTTTAATAACTGATTACAGATTTTTGTCTGCCTTTTGTCTGCCAGCAGAAGGAATGATGCAACAGCACATAGGTCTTTAGGCTGTGTCAGATTCGTCAAATAAACAAAGAGGTCCGTATAGCTAAACTTCCTACCCACTAACACCGGAACCAACCAGGTCTCCCTCAAGTGAATGTAATAGGGACACCTAAAAAGAATATGCTCCCATGATTCAATTTCTGCCAGGGAACAGTGACACTTACGCTCATCATAGGGAATCTTGGCAAACCTACCCTCCACGACTGCAGAATGAATCCTCTCAAATCGTAGTAGGGTATAGTAGCGCCTCAATCGTTTATTGCTCAGCACATCCAAATAAAGTTCTCTTTTAAAGCAGATCTTACTAGCAGCCAGAAGAGGAGCGACCTTCCATGTCCCAAGAGCCTCCAGATCTTCCTGCATTGCCACATCCTTAGACCTCTGTTCTATGATACTTTCCATAAAGGGGGTCGACTGACCCTGAAAGCCTTGAAATGAAAAACCCAACTGGCGTAGCAGTCCTGCCAAATGCCCTAACCGTGGATACACCTGATTTCCCTCATACTTCAACTTTTCCCCCAAGCACAAAGTCTGTAGGGAATCCGGAGAGGCATCCAGGGTCCTAAGCCAATACCTAAGGAACACCAACCTACAATGGTGCTTAATCGACAGCACTCCCAACTCTGCCCAGACAACTGCGCCCGGTGTACTAGTCCCTGCCCTAAGGATCCCTCTAAGAAAACAGTTTTGGACCCTCTCTAAAGCCAGACATTCCTTATTTATAGCAATTTCTGCACCATAAGTTAACATAGGGTGTACTTTGTCTGGAAAGCCTTTAAGATTGTTAAAATAGGCAATCCATATGAGGCATTATAAGCTTTCATCATCGCCTTTGCTGCAACTTTAGCCACACGAGCTCTAAAGTTGATATGTTGCAGCCATGTACCCTTTGTAGTAAGGCAAATCCCCAAATATGAAAAAGCCTTCACCAGCTCGAAGGAGTAGCCCTGCACTACCCAGCTTTGGGGACAAAATCTTCTCCCCATTATCATGACCTTCGACTTACTGCGTTTATTTCAAGGCCATTAACGTTAGAACAGCTATTACTAGGCTAATAGAGTACTCTAAGGCCTTTTTCAGTTTGGACAAAAAGAAACAGATCATCTGCATACTGTAACGTATACAGGTGATACTCCTGAATCTTAGGGGGATGTATATCACTATTTTTAAGTGCAGCCACCAGGTCAGCCACGTAAAGGTTGAATAGGAGGGGTGCCAGGGGACAGCCCTGGCGAACACCTCTATTTTATTGAGATTGCAGCACTCCCAAGAGCCGGAGGCTGACCCCTCACCCTGGCCACATTATTTTCATGGATAGCCTCTATGATAGCTAAAAGAGTAGAGTCTATACCATACCCTCTCAATTTACTCCACAACCTTTCTCGCGGTACAGAATTGAAGGCCTTTGCATAATCTATGAAAGCCATAAACAGCCTTCCAGATCTAATTCTAACATACTTAGCAGTTAGATGTGTCATGATGAAGACACAATCAGTTATAAACCTTCCAGCCCTAAAGCCAAACTGTTCTTGAGGTATCAGTCCCTTACTTTCTGCCCATTCCTGCAAATGCTGACAGACAATAGAGGAAAAGAGCTTTCCCACAACCAGCAAAAGACTTATGGGCCTATAACAGCTCGGGGTCCTGCCTATTACCCTTCTTAAAGATGAGGAGGATCCAACTTACTCCCCAGCTTCGAGGAACTAAGCCACCCTGAAAGATCATATTGAAAACCTGGCATAGAATTGGCACCCACCACTGTGGTGCTGCCTTCAAAACCTCAGCTGAAAGCCCATCAGGGCCTGGGGCCCTATTATTCTTTAGAGCCATAATCATTCTTACTATTTCCAGAGGGTGCAGCTCAATAAGGGACAGAGTCACCTCTGGCATATCAGTTGGAATATCCAGAGAGATCCCATCCCGAACTCTGTACAATTCCCCAAAGAACTGCTCCCAACTGGCATTGGTAACCCAGGAGGGGCCAACATCCTGTGACCTCTTGGTTATTCCATTTCAGCAGTTTCCAAAATGTTTTACTATCCCCAGTGGATGCTGCTGACGTTAATTCTGCCCACTTTTTTGCATAAAAAAGGGATTTCTTATCTTTAAGAAGCTTTTTATAATCCCGTTTTAGAGCTTGGAACCGGAACCAAACCAGGTCGCTTTGCGACTTGACCCATTCTTTCTTTACAGCCAGCAGTTGTTTCTTTAATAACTTACACTCTCTGTCAAACCACCCAGATTTTAACCCAGAGGGCGGCCTATAGAGAGTCATAAGGAGATTTTCAGATAGGTACTCCATTATCTCTTCAGGTTTGTGCCCTATACACGCCAAATCCCCTTCCTGGAGCAGGGATTTACCTAACTCACATAGGGTACCTGCATAGCAGAGGATCTGCATAGTTTGTAGGAGCGTCACTTGGTTCCACCTTTTAACAACCAGGAACTTCCTTGTATCGTGCAATAACTTATATGAATGTAAAGAAGTCCTATTCGTCATAATCTGGGCTTCTAAGGCCCTATGGTCGCTTTCCACTCTTACCACTACAGAGAACCTCGTTATATTCCCCCAAGTAGTTAAGTCTGCAAAAATGTAATCAGCCATACTTTGGCCCTGCGAATTCTCAAAGGTGAAATCCCCATCAGCATCCCCAAAGAAACTACCATTCAATGGGGCAAGATCTAAGGATTGGGTTAGAGCCAAAAGCTTTTGCCCAAATTCATTACTAATTTTAACATGAGATTTCCGACTAAGAGCTTGGGTAAGGGCGAAAGGTAGATCTTCAATCTCCCCTCCTATTTCCTCAGTTCTATTGCCAATCCTCGTGTTCCAATCACCCATCAACACCAAGCCCGCCCCTGGGAATGCCTCCTCTACCATACTAATCTGATCTTCCAGCATGGCCCACACATCCTCTCTATAGTACTTGGAAGAGGAGGGTGGAATATAAATGTTAGTTATAACATATTGAGCCTTATCTGATATATATAACAGGCCCATTTGGAGCTCTGGTCTAGATGTAGGTAGCTCCTGAAATGACCAAGCCAGGGAGTCAGCCACCAAGAAGGCCAACCCTCCCGACACACGGCCCTTTTTCCTCAGTTTCTGGCCCCCATGTAGGAGCATGTGAAATTTCCCCACTCTCTCAACAGATGTTACACTCGACACTGACAATAGCTAAGTTTCCTGTAGGCATATAAGGTCAAACTGATTTATATAATCAAGCCAATCTGAATCCCCCAGCTTCGCCCTTAACCCTGCAATATTCCAAGAGACGAGCTTAATTTTATCCACCAACCCAGCTCAACCTTTCACGTTAGGAAATCTCCCCTCGTCCACCAGTCTGGGCTCGTCCCCTAGCTGTGAAGAAGCCCCTCCCCCTTCATGTCAATCTTGACTTAAATCAGCTTGAATCTGCAGCTGCGCCAAATCATGCACAGCCACATTGCTTACAGGGTTAAGGGGTTTGTTTCTACCTGTTATGGTTATTTCTCCAGTACCATCCAATTCAGCTCTTTTATCACCTTCTGGGGTTATTAAATCTACCAATTGACAGGTAGACCTTTTGATAGGTAGGTGCTGGTCGCGTCCCCTGGGTGCCCTGGAACAAGGAATAAGCGCTAGAAGAAAGGACATTGTATTAATAGGAGTCCGGGTTGTCTCCCTGTATTATAGCTAATTTTATGCTTTTTGGACACATTAGAGCAGAGGATCAAGGGGTATAGAAGCGGCCCTGTGCAAGGGGAGGTAAAATTGTGGTGGTCTGGAAATAGGCAACAGTATATTAGTGGTGGGGAAGGGAGTAGTGATGGGAGAGAAAAGAGCTAGGGGTGAGGGATCGTTGGTTGGGGGCCTTGCGGATTTACCAAGATCCAAATGCCCTAAGAATGATCTCCCTCAAGGAGTGGGATCCCCTCCTCCCCCCCACTGTTATCTAATAGATTTCATTGCCTGCAGCAAGCAGACGGCCATGTTGATTATGAGGCAAGTTGTCAACAGCCTAAAGGGAATGGGAAATTATCTTCCTGTAAAAAGGTCCAGCCAGTTACCGATTCTATGGATGTCTCCCCTGACTTATCAGAGGCTGAGGCACTTAAGGCCCAGTGTCATCTGATAAGCAAAACGGTCAGTCTTTTATTTACAAGTGTATCTGATATTAACCAAGCTCTCCTTTGGATTAGACAGCAACTGACAGAGGTTTTACTTAAATTGGATTCCGGTCAGTCTAGTATAAAGCCGGAGGATGAAACTTTGAGGAAAGCCCCCTCAGGTGGTTTGAATTATCAACCAACTGAGAGAGAACGGACAGTTATGTTAACAACAAGTGATAGGCATAGGGCTTTATCTGATCGGTATCAGTTATTGCCCAATGCTATATGGGTTAAAGCTCGGCCCTTGGGTAATGGGCTGGTACCACGATGGGATGAGGTAGCTGACACTGTCCGAAACCTCTCCCTATTATTGAGAATTAAAATTAACCCAGGGGAGGTAGTTGGTGTTACCCGGCTGAGAAGCTCAAGCACATCTTTGTGCTATAGGTTACTTTTTAAATCTATGGTGCTCCCGACTAAAATCTTAAAGCCAGGAAAAGTTTGCTGCGTAAGGGTGTGTCTATTGATAGAGCTTATATGTTAATTAGGGGGGATGACTCTACCATTGACTTGGCACTCCGTACGCACCTGCCTTCCCCAAATAGTGAGAGTCTGGGTGTTCGTCGCCAGAGGGAGGGTTTGGGGATTATCACTGGGCTGGTTAGTAATCAGGCTATTTCCACTGAGCCTGAGAGTATGGACACGCAGGAGGTTTCTATCCCAGCGGAAATAAGTCAACAGGCAAAGGAAGAACCTCATGTAAGGACCTTAGTGGTATGCCAGCCTAAGATAGGTAGTCAAGTGGATAACCTTAAGAGGGTGTCAGAGGAGGGGCAGTTGGGAAATATAGATATAGAGGAGGGAGCGGAGGTGTATGATCAAGGAGGTGTTGTTCGCGCGCTGTCCTCTTTGGCAGATGATAATCAGAGTGACAGACAAGGAACTTTAGAGAAGACTGTGGCCTATGCCATGAACCAAGGAGGCCAAAAATTATTGCTCAGTGAATTGGGAGAATTCCTATTTGATAGGACTGGGGCTGCCAAAATGACTTCTGTTCACTTTGCGTTTTATGATCTTTCCGTTATTGAACAGGATAGCATAATCCAAAAATTGGATGCATTCCGTACAGATCTTACCATGGGAACAATAGAGTATAACGCCCTGGCTGGATCTGGGGAAGGGGCGCAGCAGAAGGGGGAGCAAGTTGATCTGACTGTAGTCAGATATTTGGCTCCATCGGAGATGGGGGAATTGGTAGATTTAATAACCCCAGAAAATAGCAGAGGTATTTGATAAGCAGTAGTGCTTTCCATTAGATATGGGTAGGACTTCAGAGGAGCCAATAAGCTGGGAGGGAGGAGCCGATAGAGAGGACATATCAGGATAAAGTCTGGTGGCTAATTATTATTTTTTCCCTCCCAAGATTTGATCTGAAATTTCATGCCTTGACTTAGTAGTTCCATTCTTTGCCATTCAATGGCATTTTTCATCCAAGCATTACTGAACACTTCCCAAACTTCAGTTAAGCTCTTTAACACCCCTGAAAAGCATGTAAATTACTTCTTTATAGATGGGGAAAGTGATGTACAGTGTGAAACCGGGTAAGTGAATTAGCAAAGGTCGAGCAGCAAGTCGGTGGAAGTCAGAAATAGAGTAAATTTAAAAATCCTAGCTCTGTTTTACGCCTGTAACTATCAACAAAACCAGCAAACTTTTTTTGGTTATTTTGATGGTGAAAGGGATTATGGTGATACATTGATAACGTTCGATGTGCTGCAGAGAGAGCATGCTAAATTCCTGATCACTACACCAAGAAATTAAGGAGCAACTCAGTGCTCCAGAAGACTATCTCATCCTTCCTAGTTCTTGATCATAATAGCTGCCGCATGGGGTGATGGAAGGGCCAAGATTGGGGGCTGTTTTCAGATTTCTAGAAATAGCTCTACAAAGAGTGAGCAAAGATTCAAATGGGTCTACATAATCTTCAACATAACTACTTGAGAAGGCAATTAGGAAGTGCGCACATTATGGCAAAGGCCTGGTATGTTATCTTTGAAGTTGTGAGTGTAAGAGGAAACAAATGAACTTTATAGCGTCATTCAGGCTAAATCAAATTATTGGTCTATCAAGAATAAAATGGTGCATAATGATAGAAATTTTCTTTTCATCCTGGCAGCCTCATTAGTGTCCTGCTGTTCTTCCCTCCATGTATAGGTGAAGGGGCTTGAACTCTGCATTTCGTGCTGGGTCTCAGCCTTGCATGAGTGTATTGTTTCTCCTGTACATGTCTCCTGCAATCAGCAGAGTTCAAGACTACTCCTAGGTTGGGCATTGACATGGTTCAGCACTCCCAAGCTATACAGAATGCTTCAGAAAAGGCTAAGTAGAGTGGAAATGCAGCAGTTTGCTTTGCAGTGAAAACTACAGTTCATCTGCCATTAATGCTTATAGGCATGCAGGAAGCAGAGTCCCAACTGCTAAAATTGTCATTTCAATAGATAATGGAGAGGAAGGCTGCAGATAAAGCAAAATAGATTGAGCAGAACATAAAATGCGTCTTGGTAATGTCTCAGTTTTGTGGAATTTTTATGCTCATACGTTTTTAGAGGAAGTAATTAGGGGTTTTAGGCTCTATGAAAGAAAGTCACTAGTATGAAGTGAACACAATGTAATTTTGAAGACCTCTTGCTGTGACATGTCAGTGTCCTGATTTCAGAAATTCAGGGGGGGGAGTCAGTGTACCTAGATTGTAGTTAACCACAAGAAAATTTCCATTAGATCCTTTGTTCAAAAATATCTAGTTTATTCTGATGAGGTTTGTTGGAAGTATAACTCCACAGGGTTCTAACCTTCCCATTGACTTTTGCTGCATTGCTTATAAACAAAAATAGGATGGCCTAAAGATGGGATTTTCATACTTGTGGAAATTGGTGGTATTTCCTTCCCTCCTGCATATTCTTTTTAGGTTGAAAGCTAAATTGTGTCTTTGCCACAAACTTTGACCATGGCACTGTACAGACACTTCACTTTTTTTTATCTCTGCCCATGCTGCCACCTGTGATTAAAGTAGCACACACGGGGGAATAAAATGGCAATCGTTGCTCCCTTGCTGCTGCATAGGAGTGAGTTGAGCGACTTGCAGTTGAGCCTTAAAGAAGCAACAGATTTTAAATGATATTGATGTCCAGAAGAACTATACAACTAGAGCTGAAACTCTATTACAGTATTTCACTTTTCTTGATGAGAATCGGGGTTCTCGGCTCGTTCTTGCAAATGAGAACAAGCTGAGAAAGACGAGAATCTTGAACAGCTCCTCCCCCCCCAACATTTGCACACAAAAAAAAGGCCCCTCTTACTCACCTGATTGCCTCTCTGAGTCCAGGGGGACTTCTTCAGCAGCTGGATCTCACAGCTGGATCTCTCCCTACTTTATTTCTCTGGAGAGGAAGAGTGGGTGACGCGGAGGAAGTCTCTGAGGAGGAGACAAAAAAATAAATCGCTGTGCATGCTCAAAATGGTCACCAGGGTCGTTCTGAGCATGTGGAGCTCTTTTTCCAAGGCAGCACTGGCAGCATCAATCAGAAATCTGCTCTCAATCACAAGAGAATTAGTTTTTTTTCTACCTCAGTGTTTCACAAGATCTCGAATCGTTAGGAAAAACTTCTCGAGATCTCCCTGCTGGCTCTCGATTCTTGTGAGATTCTTGTTTCAGCCCTATATATAACCATGAAGACGAAAGCATTTACATGTGTGTGTGTGTGTGTGTGTGTATGTATGTGTGTGNGATTCTTGTGAGATTCTTGTTTCAGCCCTATATATAACCATGAAGACGAAAGCATTTACATGTGTGTGTGTGTGTGTGTGTGTATGTATGTGTGTATATATATATATATATATATATATATATATATATATATATGCATATATATCACAAGTTTAATGATGTATACAGTAGTATACCTTGGTGCGAGCCCAGTTCAGGACTTCTTAAAAGAGTCTAGGCTTTAAGCACATAAGCTGAATGCCCAAAATAATGATCACATTACATAGATCTCATGAATAATTAAGTTCAGTTTAATGCTGATCTGCCATGAAAATAAAATCCTTGCAATGTTTGATATAATGCAGCCAAACTATTTCTTTTTTTCTTTTTTTTTAAAGTAGACAGAAATAAAGAGGCTTTTCACTTAGGTTTTAATCCTCATAGATGGAATCTTTACTTTCCACTCAGTAAGTATACATGATATGTTAAACCTTAGGCTGGAGGTATTGCTATTAAACGGCTCCTTTACATTCTCGGTTCTAAAATCTGAGGGTCTTGACCCCAAGTGGGGTCACAAGACCAGCAGATAGAATCACGTGACTGGAGTTGCCTCTGTTGTGTTTCCTCCAGTTTGTAGCAGCTTAAACAGCAGTGGCTAGTGCTGCTGTCTCCACAGCTTTTGGTCTGACTGTGGCAGTTTGCTGCTGCTGCAGTTAAATGTCTGGTGGAAGTGGGGTGGGGAGAGGAGCGGGAGTAGAGAAAGCATTGCTTCTTGGTGTCGTATTGTCCTCTCTTCCTGGGCTTTGAGTCTGTAGGTGGAAGAGGGAGGAGTGGCATGCAAGGGGGGCGGGAAAAGGCTCTGCTGCTTCCTCATCTGGGCTTTGAGTATCCAAATAGGTAGGGGAGGAGTGGGGACATGCATCTGGGTTGGGAAAGGAATGTTGTTGCTGCTCCCAGGTGAGAGGGAGAGGAGAGGAGAGGGGGGATACATGGTGTTCGTGGAATAAGTTCAGCTCCTTCCTCCTGTGGGTTCCAAATATGCTAATGGCAGACAAGGAGTGTATGAAAGATGGAGATACAAGGACACATTCACACAAAAGTCAGATCTCATGGGTCAGGTGCTGTCTGAAGGGATTTGTTGTGCTAGCAGGTAGCATATTGCGGCCCCCATGTGGAATTGTTAACACAGCAAACCCCTTCTGACAGCATTCAAACTGTATCTGGGTTTGTGAGAGAGATGAATGTGAGAGTGCGTGAGAGAAACAAAGTGTCAATGTAGTGGTTGTGAGTGCATTAAATAATGCGCTAACTGTGTGAGTCTTTACATTCTGTGGCTTTTTGAAGTCATGCTAATCTTTTGGTGCTTGGGGTCATGAGAAGCCTCCAAATGGGGCCACAAAAGCAAAAAAAATTGGGACCGCTACTTGTAAATTGGGAGTGCTCAGTACAGCATGCAAAGTGAACCTTCAAACAAGGCAGTGACCATGTAGGGGAGTAGAGTTGAAATGGAAGGATATAAACATCTTCAAATTGGGAAAGAGGAGAGTACTAGACTGATGAAGGCAGCAGAAGAGGAAGAAATGGGCAAAAGCAACCTGAAAAATGTAGAATGAGAAACAGATTAGAACAAACATGGGATTTTTGTATGGTGCCCGTGAACCCCAGGGGTCCCTGCGTTCCCTTTCCTGGGCAGACTTACTCTGGCCCCCAAAAGACTCCGAGACTGTCACCCTGGCCATCCACGCTGGGACATCTCCAGCCCTTTGTCACCCCTTCCTATCAGTGGTCTAGTCCCCTTTCCCTCAATACCTGGGAGTGGGGGCAGGCCACCCCTCTGAGCAGGCATGGAGAAACATGGCCTCCCCATGCTTTTTCCTTCCCCTCCCCCTGGCTTGGCACCCTTTATCTGCATTACCTGGTGTTCAGCCAAGCAACCATAAACAAGCATGGCCTCCCAGTGCTTCCTCCCCCCCCCCCCCCCC
>QEPC01008150.1:1166477-1210582 GCA_003113815.1 Sphenodon punctatus | reverse complement strand
ACCTGTCTCTAACCTTCCCTTTTTAGGAAAGGTTATTGAGCGGGCGGTGGCACTTCAGCTCCAGGTGCACCTAGATAACATCGGTTTCCTGGACCCGTTCCAATCTGGGTTCCACCCCGGCTATGGCACTGAGACGGCATTGGTGGCCTTAGTCGACGACCTCCGCTGGGAGATGGATGCAGGATGTTCAACATTTCTCATCCTGCTAGATCTCTCAGCCGCGTTTGATACCGTGGACCATGGGCTTCTGTTGAGACGGCTGCGTGACCTGGGGGGTCTGGATGGGACTGATCTTGAATGGTTCCGTTCATTCCTCTCGGGGAGAAGCCAGTGGGTGGTGCTGGGGGAGGAGACATCTTGCCCCTGCGCCTTATCATGCGCTGTTCCGCAGGGTTCCATTCTGTCTCCATTATTGTTTAATGTATATATGCAGCCCTTGTGGGAGGTTGTGAGAGGGTTCGGGGTGCGGTGTCACCAATATGTGGATGATACTCAGCTGTACCTCTCTTTTTCAACTGACCCAGACCCTGCTGTCTCGCTGCTGTCCCAGTGTTTGGAGGCCATGGCGGAATGGATGTGGCAGAGCAGACTGAAGCTCAACCCCGATAAGACGGAGGTGATGTTGGTGGGGAGAGCGAGGGAGGTACTGGCCCCCCTGATTGGGGGAGTTCGCCCTCCTATAGCTCAGCAGGTCCGGAGTCTGGGGGTGATATTGAACGCGGATCTCCGCCTGGAGCGGCAGGTGGAGGCAGTCGCAAAGGCTGCTTTCTGCCGGTTGCATCTGGTGCGGAGGCTGTGTCAGTTTGTCTCCGGTCTGGACCTGGTCTCCCTCATCCATGCCTTTGTCACCTCGAGGCTGGATTACTGCAATGCGCTCTACATGAGGCTTCCCTTGTTCCTGGTTCGGAGGCTGCAGCTAGTGCAGAATGTGGTGGCCCGTCTCCTTTCGGGATGGGTCGCCGGGAGCACATTACACCTATGCTCCGGACTCTGCACTGATTGCCAATAGTGTGCTGAGCTAGGTTCAAGGTTTTGGTGTTGATTTATAAGGCCCTTTGCGGTCTGGGTCCCTCATACCTCAGGGACCGCCTCGCCCTCCGCACCCCAGAACGACTCCTTCGGTCGGCCGGGGGTGCCTTCCTGGAGGTCCCCTGCGTTAAACAAGGGGCCACAATGGAGATGGCATTCTCGGTGGCTGCGCCACACCTTTGGAACTACCTCCCGGAGGAAGCTCACCTGGCCCCAAGCCTGTTGTCATTCCGGCGAAGTTGTAAAACCTGGCTGTTCGCCCAGGCCTTCGGGGAGGGTGGGTTAACTGGGCTTTTATCTCCCCTTCCCGATTTACTGTTTTAATGTTGCCTGGGCCCTGTTTAATATTTTTATTGATGTTTTAAATTATTTTATATGTATTTTATGTATATTTTATGGTTGGATGCCGCCCCGAGCTGTTCTCAGGAGGGGCGGGGTATAAATCTAAGAAATAAATAGATAAAATAAATAAATAAAACATGGATAACCTTCTCACATAATTGATTACAACATACAACGAGCATCTGTTTTGCCCAGTTTACCTCTCCTCCTTAACAGCACAGAGAAAAAACATCACCTACAACGCATTCCTTTTGTTGTAGACTATCATCCTGCATCGCCTAATTACAAGCTGATCATCAAACAAAGCTACCCCTTGATTGCCAATTCAGAACAACTCAAAAATGTAATCCGCAAATCCCTGGTCATTGCTTTTCGACAACCACCCAATCTACACAAGCTACTAGTCAGAGCCAAACTCACACCAACTGTTGACAGTTCTGGCTCACATCCCTGCTCATCTAACTGATGCATCACCTGCTCTTATCTTAGAAAAACAACCACCTTCAAGAGCACAACTACCAACAAGACCTAACTCATCAGACAGAATCTAACCTGTAAAACCAGCAATGTTATTTACGTCATTCAATGCAAACACTCAGGTTGCCACATACATATGTTGGTAAAACCACCACAGATCTGCGTACCCTTTTTAGGAATCACAAATCTGCTATCCTGACCCAAGAAATACAACAACCTGTTGCTAAACACTTTAATTTAGAAGATCATGAGCTATCAGATTTAGAAATATTTCCCATTGAACACCTACCAAACCCTGTGATGCTGGATAAAAGGGAGAACTTCTGGATCTATAGACGTAACACCTTAACACCTCATGGTCTCAATTTGGAAGATAATAGTTAAGAAGAGTTTGCCTTCTGCCTCTGGGCACCATTTTAAACCCAGTGTGCTACTGACGAAGGCGGAAGCCGAAACGTTTAGTTCCAGCTTCAGCATCAGCTTTTTATCTTTCCATATACCTCTGTTTATCAATCTACATCTGCAAAAAATTATATATATAAAATATATAACCAGTTCAGTTGTGCTGCCATAATCAATTCACGCTGCCCCCACCCTATAACCAGTTCATTTGTGCCCCCGCTCCCCTTATAATCAAGTCACACTGCCCCCCACCCATTTCATTTGCACCCCTGGGGCAGCATGACTTGATTATATGGGGGGTGCAAATGAACTGGTTACGGGGTGGGGGTTTAAAGACAGTATTCCTGTTAGCAGTAACTTCATTAAGAAGAGTTACTGAAATAGTAGCCATAATAATCTCAGACCCATATTTGCAGATTTTCCAAGATAGAATAGATAATTGCTTTACATCCTAAATTCCTACCTAAGATAGTATAAGTAAGACAGTTGTGAGAATGTGACCCTTTTAACATCGGCAGCTCCCATCCATGAACACGCAGATTTTTGCGTGTTCATGGGTGGGGGAGCCCCATGTGAATGATGTGGTGCACGCGTCCATGGTGAGCGGGTGTGTGCGTGCGCGTAACGTGCATTCCCACTCACCCCCCAGTTATCCCCACGCATGGAGCAACTGGGGAAAACGGCAGTTACTCCGTGGGTGCGGATGAGTGGGGATGCGGATAAGTGGGGATGCGTGTGCGGCCGTGTGCATGCCCCGCCCACGCACCAGTGTGCCCACGGATCCCTCCCACCTAATGGAGGCATGTAAAAACAGTCTGTGAGGAGGCAGTCAAAGTCAAGAACAGAAGGTTGCTGCCTTGTAAACAAGGTTCTTCGAGATGGTTCCTAACATTTGAACAACACCCACCCTTCCAGCCCCGCATGGAATTTTCTTATATTCGTATAAAGGGTTTATTATTCTGAGGAGGAGGGTGCTTTTTATACTAGAGGAGCTTGAGACCATTACGTGGTCTATTATTTGAATAGGGTGAGCATGCACAACCCAGTTGTGAGAATGGTGGGCAGTGGGCACCATCTCAAAGAACCTTCTGTACAAGGCAACAACCTTCTGATCATTCACATCAGGAGGAGTTGTTTGTAAACAAACAGCTGTATCTCCCAGTCCCATCGTGGCTGCTGCTGCTGCTGCTGGCCTCCCAGTTCTTTTCCCATGCAGCACTACTAGCAGGCAGTGGCAGGTGAAGGATGGGGACCAGAGCCAGGGAGGGGAGGCAGAAGAACTTATTTCGGGAAAAGCTGGCTGCAGCCTACCTCCCAGCCTTGCAAGTGTGGGGCCCCAACTGACCGCGGGGCCATGCGCAGCCACACATGTGGCACATGCCTGGGGCTGGTCCTGAGCAAGAGAAACTGAGCTGCTGTTTTGCTGCTGGAGCCTCATTCAGTTCAAATGCTGAATTAACCCATCCCTACTACTAGAAAATGCAAAGGATCACTAACTTCTTAAGAGTGCTTCTGTCTTTTATACTCCCTCTACGGTTTTCTACAGATGGATTTCGTGTACTGGAATAAGCAGATGTGTCTGCTGGAAACATGTGCCAGCTTCTCCCTGCGTGTAGCAATTTCACTTCCTTCATGTAAGCACAAAAATCTAACAATGCAATATCTTTAAATCAAACCAGTCTCTCTTCCCTCCATGAAACAGGAAGAGCTGGGAGAGTCTTACTCCCCTCCTCTGCCCATTTCTGCATCAAGCGAGCAGGCTGCACTTTTCAGAATGCATTGCTGTAGGTTTCCCTTGTTCATTGTCACTCATTGATTTTAAAGCATTAATCCTCTGAGGAAGCACAAAAAGAGCACTGTTCAGGAGCTATTCCCTGCCCTCTCTGGTATCAATAATACATCACATTCCCATAGCATGCCATGTAGGACTATCTCAAAGTGATTTTAAAATGTTAACTAATGAAACCATTCAGTATTACCTACGTATTTTGAGGTCTTGTCACTAGAACTGAACGTAGCCGATTCTTGGATGGAAGGTAGCCGCAATCTAACAGCATAATTACAAATCACATTAAATATGGAAGTAAAGACGTCTCATCCAGCTGAAACTGTACAAGGTGTTTAGGTCAGTGTTTATAATTTGGCTGGGACACTGTAATCATTGTCACCAACTTTTGCCCAAATTTTACTGAGTGGATAATTTGTGCAGAGGGACGGACATTAAAATATTGCCCTTTTGTGGCCACTCTACAGCAAAAAGTAATCAAATATGCAGCTTTTCTTGACTAATACTATGAAATATACATGAAAAAATGTAATGGGTCGTTGTCGTCTTTCTTCACGTCCCTTGTGCATTAAATGACCTTTCTGGGATTCAAACATTGCTTTCCAAGTCCCATTCTGTGAATCTATCTTTATCCTTCCTGGTGGTTCATCTAAACAGTTTGTGCCTCCTCCTCTGCTTAGGAAGCAGAGGAGGAGGCACAGTAGGTGCTACTGGGAATAAACATATCCTGTTAGTTGTGTGCATTAAGAATTTTTCCTAATAAGACACATCCTGGTTTAGTGGCATGAAGCAAGGGCTAGAACACTCGTGGCTTCTGTTTTGCTCTGTCACTCATTGGCTGTGGAGCCTTAGGCAAGCTACTTAACCTCTGCCTCTGTTAAGTGAATGTAATACGTACCATGCAGGGTAAGTATTGTGGTGCATAATTATAAACATTTTGTGCAGTGTTTTGAAGATTTAAAGTGCTAGGAACGTGCTTAATACTCTGTTCTTAAATTATGGTGTTGTGGCCCATTTTAAAACACTAATCTGAAACATAAGCATTAAAGTTTTATGAGGGAGAAAATATCTCTAATTTGACTTTTGTAATGACTCAACCCTCCTCTTACTGTTGCTGCTTAACCAGGTCTTCAGATTAGGATACTTTTTGGACAAATGCCGCTCTGGGAGTCTTAATGAGCCTCTTCGTTCTCTTATTGTATGAGCTCAACTAAGTTAAAAGAGTCAAATAGCTAAGAACCTTTGTTGCCTGTTCAAAGAAACACAGATTCTGGGAGCTGTCACAGAATGGAATCTTTATCTGCCACTTATACCTGACATCCCTCCCTGTTTTGGCTTTTATTTCTATGCCTTTTAAGTGAATATAATACCAGTGAAAGTTTCCAGATTGACATTCCTGAAAACTGAAGCCTTTTATCCACAGGAAAAAAGATGTAACAGCTGCCAGCAGCTCGGTCCTTCTGACAACATGCCCTAAACCCTGTCTTAGGTGTGGAGAGAGGGTTAATTCCCAAGGTTATTCAGTTCTTTTGTCTTGCTGAAGTAGAGTTCTACCAATAGAAATGCCACTGACAGGTACGGACATGGAGTTGAGATTTAGGCTGTTGTTAAATGGGCATGGCTGGGGGACAGGTCTATGTACGCTGTGTGGGATAGTCGTGGGCTGCCCACACACGTTGGGTGAGTGGGGGTATTCAAATGGGCCAGGGATGGGTTTGAAACCGCACGCATGTTTTGGCCTGCTCTTGCACGGAGCATCCAGGAATTCCCCCGTCGATGTTCCAAGAGTGGGCGGTGCGTGGGTCACAGGAGCGTGCACCACCCCACGTTGCCTTCAGACGGGTGTGTAGATATGTGTGGGATGGGTGGACCTGCAGGGGTTCATCTCGTCTAAAAACTGCATTTGAGTCCTTCTTTGTAAAGCCACTAGGTAGTGATGAAATACTTAATTTGGCTCGAAACACTGTCCTTGAGCTGAAAGTCTTTGCATCTCGGGACCAGTCAAACTGCTGACGTAGCCAATTTCTCTAGCCTTTCGCTTTTAAAAACAAAATATGACACCTGGGCAGTAGGCTGGGTGCAGTTCTCCCCGAGGATATCCCATGCCCTTCTCCGGGGAACTAGCTGACCCACCAGCATGCAAAGTAGCTGCTCAGCCTTCTGAGGCAGCTGTAACCCTTTTTTGGCTTTGTCGGGATGGCTCTTTAGAGTCTGGCCTCCACATTCCCCTATAGCCAGTCCCAATCTTCCTGGGCTCTGAACTCTGGGTCCCCAAAGCAGCTCTGGCCCAGACAAGGACTTCACAGTCTCTACTCATTCACAGAGCTCTCCACTCTGACTCTCACACTCCCCCTGCTCGCTAGACTAAAAAATTCAGCTGCCTAATTAGCTGCCCAGGTGCAAGTCAGGTGCCTCATTAGCTGCATTGCCTCAGGCTCTTAAAGGGCCAGCATCCAGTCCAGCTAGAGCTCCTCTCCGAGTACTAATCCTGTCAGTTCCTGTGACTCTGTCAAATATACACATACACATACCCAGACAGTCTTTTACTTTAAACCCCCTGACTCTTCAACCAATACAAAGAGTTATCAGGCTGTTCTTCTTCGAGTGGGGCTCTGTGACTCAAACAAGTGACTCACATCAGTGGGGTTCTGCGCCTGTACGGTACTAGCCATCGAACACTTCTCCAAGCAGTTTATCCGTGCACCCTCAGAACCCATGCCAGATTAGCTGCCATTTTGATGGGCTAGAGTCTGTATATAAGGCAGGACGGGGCACATGTTACCTCGGTTCCTTCCAACTGCCAAGCGAGGCTGTTGAAGGAAGTTTTTCTCCTTGTAGTATCTTCTAATGAAGACTTTTACCTCAAGAAAACAGCTTGTTTACCGTCTTCTTTAGTACTTGTTAAAAGAAATCTTGTTGATACGAAATTCCTGTTTCCCCCTGCGGGATGGGAGGGAGACTGAGTGGCCTGCTGCTCCAACATGCCGAATACGCCTAAGAAAGGAGGCTTAAAAAATGTAAGATCTGGCCTGTCTCCATCCCTCTCACGGACCCTCGTGACAGGTGCCGCTTCTGTCTCAGTGAGACCCACAAAACTCACTACTGTTGGGCCTGTAGCAGACTCTTGAAACGGACTGTGGAAAATCATAAAATGAGTCTCCAGTTCCACCTGACTGAAAGGGCGCACCAGCCTCACAGCAGCTCCCCGACTCATTCTGCCGGAGCACCGGCATCTCCCAAAAGGACCGTCTCTGCGCCTCCTTCTACAGAGGTGTCTTCCTTCTGTGGTGTCTTTGCCTTACAGAAAACGATCTTCGAGGAAATCCCCGCAAAAGAAAAAGCGGGACAAATCTTCAGATCCTGATTCTGGATCCAAGCACTCCAAAACCGTCCATCGTTCTCCATCACATTTTCCACCTATGATGAACTCTAGCTCACCCCAACTTTGGCTATCACCAACACCAGTGTCAGTGACTCCTACTATCTCTCCGAGAGCTTTAGCTGAGAACTCCCCTTGCTTCTCACCAGAATCTTACTTGGTGATAGAATGCAGTACAGTTCTCTTCAGTTCTTATGTCCATCCACACCACCGGAGTTTCCACAACCCAGACTTGGGAGTGTGATCTCTCAGCCATCAAAACCTCCCTATTTCTATGACTATTTCCAATATGCTTCTAGGGGCACGAGACACCCATCCCCAGCACCATTGTCAGCATTGGGTAGACCACCCACAATTGCTCCGCTACCAACTCCAAGGATGTCTATAGGTCTATATACTCCAGAGACTCCCAGACTCCTCTGACACAAATTGCAAGGACTTCCAGTGTGCCTGTGTCTTTATCTGATCCTCCCATCACAACCTGCTGAGGTGTCCAATCCTGCAACAGCTGCAGATACGAGAGCACCTTCACACTCAGGATCGTGTACATCAGCTTCCCACACGCGCAGCTCTTTGCCAGCTTCTGATGGGGAGAGTTCCCAGATGTCTGAGGAACATAGGAAATCAGAGCATTCTGATACTTCTAACAAGGACACTTCTCCTTTGATGCCATCCAGTGAATCGGAGGACTCCATCTAATGTCTGTCAGACAATATATCAGACCCGGCTCAGGTCGTCTGTTTGGAGGATCATAAGAAGTTCCAGGTTCTCATGGCAAAAATGTTGAATACCTCAAATATAAAAACGGTTCCAGTGGAAGAGGAGGAAAAAGATCCTATTTATAAAAACTTATTTAAGAGAGCTTCCTCTAAATTAACCCTTCCCCTCTCAAAAAAGCTGATGAAGCAATCTAAGTTTCACTAGAAAACATTGTTGGTGACCTCTCCTGTGGACTCCCATTATAGTGCCTTCTACCCAGTGCCAGTAGAAGATCGCTCCATGTTTGTGAAACATCCCACCCCGAACTCGATGGTGGTCCAAGCATCTACGGATAGAACTTTAAAGGCTTCAGAAACCTCTGCACCTGACAAGGAGAGCAAACATATAGACATCCTGGGAAGGAAAAGGTTTTCTTTCTCCACGATGATCCTCAGGGCATCAAACTATGTCACTGCGATGTCTACATTCCAGCACCTACTATGGGACTCCTTGGGTCTGCTTCTGGCCCGCATGCCTCCAGATGACAAAAAGAAGGCAGAGGTCATAACAGCTGAGGGTCTCTCTTTAGCCCAGTCACAATTAACAACATCAATGCATATTGCTGACACAGCAGCCAGAGCAATGTCAAATAGTGTGGTGTCTAAAAGGCACACCTGGCTCCACTCTACAGCTCTGCCATACCAGTCTCATGCAAAGATCGAAAATCTAAAACTTGACGAGAAGGAGCTCTTTGCTGCAGACACGGACAGTGTCCTAGCAAAAATGGACACTAAGAGAGCGGCATACGCGCTGGACATCTCTTATAAAACTAAAAAGAGGTACCCTTTCATCCCATCAAATAAGTCTGACCGATATATCCTGGGATATTTCCAGCAATCCCGGAAGTATTTCCTTTCTTCTCAGCCTCAGTCAAGGAGACAATATAAAAGACCAAAGCAATGACTTTGCTAGCAGACTACATTCTCAATGTCTGCTCCCAGCAATCAGAGATCTCATTTTTAATCATGGCATCCAAATCTTGTTCTAGTAGTAGTTGAGAGGGTAAATAACCATTCCCCATCTACTCGTTCCACACCACTCAAGATTTTATAAACATCTATCATGTTCCCTCTCAGTCTTCTCTAAGCTGAAAAGACCCAGCTTGTCAGGCCTCTCTTTGTACGGAAGCTATTCCATACCCGTTATCATTCTTGTTGCCCTTCATTGTACCTTTTCTAGCTTAGCTCTGTCTTTCTTGAGGTGGAACGACCAGAACTGCACACAGTACTCCAGGTGTGGTCACACCATTGATTTGTATAGAGGCATTATGACCTCCTCAGTTTTATTCTCTATCCCTTTGTGAATAACTCATTTTTGACTGCTGCTGCACACTGGGATGAGGATTTCAGTGTATTGTCCACAATCGCTCCCAGTTCCTTTTCCTGAGTGGTAACGTCTAGCTTAGTACCCCCAGAATTATGTACTCGTAGTTTGGATTATTTTTCCCTAGGTGCATCACTTTGCACTTGTCCACATTAAATCTCATCTGCCATTTAGATGCCCAGGCACCCAGTCTGGTAAGATCCTGTTGCAGTTCTTCACAGTCTGCTCATGTTTTAACTACCTTGAATAACTTATTTGATCACCTCACTCTTAACACTCTTTTCCAGATCATTAATAAATACATTAAACAGCACCAGTCCCAATACAGATCCCTGGGGCACACCACTTTTACACCTCTCCGTTGTGAAAACTGACCATTTTGTCCTACTCTGCTTCCTATCCTTTAACCAGTTACCAATCCATTAGTAAGACACTACCTCCTATCCCATGACTTTTTAATTTTCTCAAGAGTCTTTTATGTGGGACCTCATCAAATGCTTTCTGGAAATCCAGGTAAGCTATATCTACCGAGTGTGGGGACATCATTGGAGAGGAATAGGGTGAGCCAGGACTTGAACTCGGAGAGAAATGAGGAGAGGGAGCCAGGGGGGCAGTAGATGACAGCAACATGGAGGTCGAGAGGGGAGGAGAGGCGTATGGAGTGAGCCTCAAAGGAGAGGAAGGAGAGAGAGGGGAGGAGTTGTAACTGGCCGGAAGAGGCGAGGAGGAGGCCTATGCCACCACCCCGGCCTTCGAAGCAGGGCTGGTGGGAGAAGGAGAGACCTCTGTAGGAGAAGGTGGCAGGGGTGACAGAGTCAGTGGGGGAGATCCAGGTTTCCGTGAGGGCGAGAAGGTGAAGGGAGTGAGAGAAGAAGAGATCATGGATATAGGGGGCTTTATTAGCAGAGGAGCGACAGTTTCAGAGGGAACAGGAGAATGGGAGTTGATCAGGGGGAAACAGGGAATGGGAATAAGATTAGGGGAACGGCGGCGATGGGATTGGCGGGAAGCGGGCCCTGGGGCAGGGGGCAAGAAGTGGTGGTGGGGAGGAGGAGGAGGTGGTGTGGGGACAGTGGAGAGAGATGACAGGCTTAGTGGGGGGCAGGAGGAGAGGAGAAAGAAGTAGGGGGAGAATCAGGTGAGAGGGAAGGGGAAGAGGGGAGAGAGCGGGTGAGAGAGGACAGGCATCTTGATGGGTCAGTTACAGAGCAGGGAACTGGGATGGATCTTGAAGTTGTGCTGGTAGCCGCCTCTACAGCCTCTGCCCGCCAACGGCTCTTCGCCCTTTGTGTTCCTTCAGAACTCTGGGGTGAATAACATCTGGTCCTGGTGATTTGTTAGTATTTAGTTTGTCATTTTGCTCTAGAACCTCCTCTAGAGTCACGTTGATTTGTGACACCTCTTCCAATTTATCACCTACAAAGTAAGGTTCCATCGTGGGTATCTCCCCAACATCCTCTGCAGTGAAGACCGAAGCAAAGAACTCATTCAGCTTCTCCACAATATCCTTTTCCCCCCAAGCACCCCTTTCACTCCCAAGTCATTTAACGGCCCAACTTATTCTCTAGCAGACTTCCTGCTTCTGAAACATTTTTATTATTAGTTTTAGCATCTTTAGCAAGTTGTTCCTCAAATTCCTTTTTGGCCTGCCTTATTAACTTTTTAAATCTACTTTGGCAATGCTTATGCACTTCCCTATTTACCTCATTGGGCCTCTCCATTTTTTAATTGATGCCTTTTTGGCTCCAATAGCCTCCTTCACCTCACCATTTAGCCACACAGGCAGACGTTTGGTCCTCTTCCTACCTTTTTTAATTTGTGGAATACATTTAATCTGAGCTTTCAAGATGGTGTTTAGAGTCTCCATGTTGCCTGTAGACATTTATGTCTTGCAACTGCTCCTTTAAATTTCCCTCTAAATAGTTTTCTCACTTTTACATAGTTCCCCTTTCTCGAGTTATATGTTACCTTAGTGGTTTTATGTGACATTTCTCCTCCTGTGAGTATGTCAGATTTGATTATATTATGATCACTATTGCCCAGTGGCTCCAGCACCATTACCCCTCACACTAAATCCCACACTCCACTTAGGACTAGTTCCAAAGTGGCTCCTTCTCTTGTTGGTTCCAGGACGAGTTGCTCCAGGAAGCAGTCATTTATGACATCTAAAAAATGTATCTCTGCATCCCACCCCGAGGAGACATTCACCCAGTCAATGTGAGGATAATTGAAATCACGCATTATTACTGTGTTTCCGACTTTAGTAACCTGTCTAATCTCCCTTAGCATTTCACAGTCAGTCTTGCTGCCCTGGTCAGGAGGACAATAGTATAGGCTGATCACTACACATTTCCCCGTTATACATTGAATTTCTATCCACAGAGATTCCAGAGTGCTGTTTGCTTCCTTTACAATATCAATCCTGCTTGACTCAATGTTGTCTCTTACATATAGCATCACCCCACCTCCAGCTTGATCTACTCTGTCATTTTGATATATTTTGTATCCTGGTAATACTGTGTCCCAATGGTTGTCCTCATTCCACCAGGTCTCTGAGATTCCTATTATTTCTGTATTCTCATTTAATGCAATACACTCTAATTCTCCTTACTTTTTAGACTTCTAGTTTTTGTATATAGACATTTAAATATATCCTTTTTATTTTTAATCTGTTTATTGTAAGTAACTGTTTTAGTTATTTGGGTTTCAATAGAGTTTGACTGTTGCAAACTGATTTCCACCTGAGCTCTCTGGATTTTTTCTGTCTTGTATATTAGGATACTCTAATTCCCCTGAAATAATGGCATCTTTTGCAGCTGCCTCAGCCCGAACCATGTGCTGCTCAGCACCTGTCGGCCTTCCCCCAGTTTTTAGTTTAAAGACTTTTCTCTCTCTCTTTTAGTGTTTAGCGTCAGCAGCTGGGTTCCCCTTTGGTTAAGGTGGAGCCTATCCTGTCGGTATAGGCTCCTCCCTTCCCCAAAAGGTTCCCCAGTTCTTAATGAATCTAAAGCCCCCTTCCCTGCACCATCGTCCCATCCATGCATTAAGACTCCGGAGTTCAGCTTACCTCTGGGGTCCTGCATGTGGAACTGGGTGCATTTCTGAAAATGCTGCCCTGGAGGTTCTGGACTTCAGTCTCCTACCTGGAAGCCTAACGTTAGCCTCCAGAACCTCCCTGCTACTTTTCCCCATGTTGTTGGTACCCACATGTACCATGACAACTGGCTCCTCCCTAGCACCCTCTAGAATTCTGTCTAAGCTACATGTGAGGTCCGCTACCTTCGCACCAGGCAGGCAAGTTACCATGCGGTCCTCGCAACCACCAGCAACCACCAGCAACCCAGCATACCTAATAATCGAATCACCAACTACCATGGCTAGCCTATTCCCACCTCTCTGGGAACCACCCCCTGGAGACATATCCTCGGTGCGAGAGGATAACACATCATCTGGAAGACAGGTTCCAGCTACAGGATCACTTCCTGCCACTCCAGTTTGGACTAGATCCCTCTCCTTTTCAAGGGAGCTTGGTTCCCTTCTTTGGATTTACAGGATGTTTATTTCCATATCCCTGTTCGTCCTGCTCATTTTAAATACCTAAGATTCACATTTGAAAATTCTCACTTTCAATACAAGGTTTTTGCCTTTGGGACTTTCAGCAGCCCACAGGGTGTTCACTAAGTGTCTGGCACCAGTGGCAGCATACCTGAGAAAACGAGGCCTCTCAGTCTTCCCTTACTTGGATGACTGGCTCCTGGTGTTGCAGTCAAAGCACCAATTGCAGGACAACACCCAGTTCACCATTGACCTCCTGCAACAATTTGGATTTGTGATCAATTTAAAAAAATCAAAATTAACTCCATCATTCAGTTAATAGGTGCAGAGATCAATTCAATCAGAAAGCCTTTCTACCACGAGATAGATTCCTCATGATCCAGATCGCAGTGGCTACCCTCCATACCCAACCTACCCAAACCATCTGTACGTTCCTACGACTTCTAGGCCACATGGCTTCAACTACATCAGTCGTGAGAGACGCCAGACTGAGGATGGTGCCACCTCCAACACTGGCTGACCTGGAGATATTCCCTGTCAGAGGACGACATAGATCACTACCTCGCCATACCCCCTCAATCCTGCATACCCTGTCTTAGTGGACCAGAGAAGACAACCTACTTGAGGAGATGCCTTTCGCCCAACCAGCCCCAGACATTATACTAACCACGGATGCTTCCTTGTATGGATGGGGTGCCCACTATGAAACATTACAGGTGAGCGACACTTGGAACGAATGGGAATATTCCCTACACATCAGCCTCTTAGAACTACGAGCAGTTTGATTCACCATTAAGGTATTCCTTCCTCTCATCAAGGGCAAGAACATTCAGATTGCCACAGACAATACCACGGCAATGTGGTATATCAACAAATAGGGAGGCATCTGCTCGTCCAGGCTCTGCAGAGAGGCGATGAAGCTCTGGAAGTGGGCCATTCTTCATGACGTTCATCCCATCATGACTTGCCTCGCTGGTCAATCCAAGGTGATTGCAGACATACCGAGGAGGGCACCCACTCTGCAGCACGAATGGATGCTCAACAGAACTGTTGCTCTAGATTTATTTTCCAAATGAGGTCAACCGAAAATAGATCTGTTTGCTTCACCATGCAATACCCCATATACTGCACTCGAGTGGGGAAGGGGCAGGGATCCCTGAATGATGTGTTCCTAATCCCTTGGACAGATCACCTACTATACACCTTCCCTCCATTCCTCCTAATGACTCGAGTCCTAATAAAAGCAGACAAAGAGAAACCCCGCTGCATCCTCCTAGCTCCCAGCTGGCCAAGGCAGCAATGGTTTACCCGCTTTCAGACTATGGCTGTACGTCAACAATGTCTTCCTCTCCTACCAGATCTCCTTCACCAGAATGACGGAGACATTCTCCACCCCAACCTCCAATCATTGCACCTAACAGCTTGGTTGATATCACCATAACTCACCAAGATTAGTTAGGTCTGCCTGAAGAGGCAGTACATATCCTAAAGAGTACCCATAAGGACTCCACTAACAAAATGTAGAACCTGAAATGGAAACTCTTTTCCATATGGGCAACTTCTCAACAAATCTGTCCAGAAGCAGCTACCATCATGAACCTCCTGACCTACATGGTCCAGCTCAAATCCTCAATAAAGGTTTACGTTGCAATCTCTGCCTTCCTGCCACCTATCGATGGTCATCTGACCTTTTTTCACCCAGTCTTGAAACGCTTCCTCAAAGGGCTCACAACATTGCCCCACCTGTTCGTGACCCTTCTCTCCCATGGTACTTAAACCTTGTCCTGGGGTGGTTGATTTTACCTCCTTTCGAGCCACTGGCAACTTGCTCACTACACCTGCTATCACTAAAGGTCTGCATGCTGGTAGCCCTGACATCTGCCTGAAGGGTAAGTTAAGTAGCAGCCTTGATACTCCCTATGTTGCTGATCTTCCACAGTGACAAAGTCACCCTATGTTTACCTCCAATGTTCCGGCCTAAGGTGGTTTCCACATTCCATATGTCTCAGGACATCGTATTGCCAATCTTCTTCCCGAGACCTCGCTCTTCCTGAGGAGAATTGGCTCTTCACAATCTGGACGCCAAGAGAGCCATGTCTTTTTACATCGAAAGAACTGAACCTTTTTGAAAATCCAATTCCCTCTTTGTCACCTCTGGGGGGGCCTTCACCAGGAAACAAAGTCTCATCTCAGATCATCTCTTCCTGGATAGGGGAATGCATCTTCCTCTGCTACACGCTATCGATCAAACAGCACATACCTTTGTCAAACACTATGCTGTAGATATTGCAGCTTATGCAGATGCTGGCTTTGGGAGAGCAGTCCTTCAGTCTCTATTCAAGTAGATTTCCCCTCCCCAAGGAGAAAGTGCTTTTTAAATCTCCCACTGGTGAGAGTCACGGAGCCCCACTCGCAGAAGAAACCGGGGTTACTTTCCTGTAACCTTGGTTCTTCGAGATGGGCTCCATCACTCACACCACCCACCTTCCCCTCTGCATCTACTTGAAGCATAATTGAAATGTAGGCGTTGGAAAGAAGAGGTAACGCATGCCCCTCCCTGCCTTATATACTGACTCCAGAAACCCACCAAAATGGCGGCCAGTCAGGCACGGGCTCTTGAGGGTGCGCAGATAAACTGCCCAGAGAAGCTTCCAATGGCTGGTACCATACAGGCGCAGAACCCCGCTGGTGTGAGTGACTGAGCTCATCTCAAAGAACCAAGGTTATAGGTAAGTAACCCCAGTTTTTTAGACATGCCACTTCTGCGCCTATTTTGGTTTTTTGCACACAAATTCCTGGATATTTAAACACCTTATGCTGGATTTGTATTGAAATCTGTGCATTAGTAAAACCTGGATATCCAGGGTTCCGGAGCGCAAGTTTTAAGTTTCCCGCATGTGAGAGGGACCCCAGAGGAGCTTGCAGCGCAGTCCGCGCTGCCTTAGAAATAGTGCACACGGGGAAGGGGGGCCCAGAGGAGGCACGCTGCCCGGAGAAAACAGCTAATGGGAGCCCCGAAGGAGAACGTGCTACCTGGACTGTGGGTCCCCCTCCCCAAAGCATTGTTGGGGCAGTGTGTGCTCTTTCAGGGCTCCATCATCTGCTGTCTTGGGACACTGCACTTCCTTCGGGCCCACTCCCATAATCAGCTATTTATCGGGGTAGCACTGTGCTCCTCTGCCCCCCCTCTGATCAGCACAGTGCACCCTCCTCCAGACCCCCTCCCCTCCCATTCTCGCCACGAGAAAGTGGGAGTGGTTTACACATCCTCTTCTTTACATGCCTCATTTTAATACTCATATAGTTTTAAACGCGCAAATTTTCCCTATGTCTGAAAACGGCCTAAGGTACATAAATTCTCACTTAGTACACAAGCAATATATACTCGATCCATAATGTAGATTGGAAGGGAGCAATATAATTAATAAACAAATTATCTCCTTCTATTGAATAGAAACTGTCACTCTTGAAGTGACTCCATTGATTTACCACCACCTGTCATACCAAGATGAAACCTCTACAGGGTTTTAAAAGAGAATGAGTGTACAGGGATAGCATACTGTTCCTTGAAATAGTTTGTTAGTGGAACCTTTTGTTCAGATCCTATTGTCAGCACCTGTTTGACTGCCCCTTCACCAAACTCTTTCCCCACTTTCTTTGTGCCATCTTTTTTTTTTTCTTTCCTGCTTGTGTGGAATAACTGAATCCCAATTTCCTAGGACCTTCCACTCTCTTCCACCATACCCCTCCCAATGATCTGCTGCTTCTGCAAGGTCACCAGAAAGAATGATCAGAGTAAGATTTTTTTTGGATTCAAGCTATGACTCTCTTGTGAGTCCTTTTCTTTTTGGTGGTCTTCAAACATGTGGGATGGCTGTCTTGATATTTATGTCTTGAACTATACTAAACCAACTATTAGTAGCACTGAATAAATAATAGTGATGAGAGATCTTGAGTGGCCAAGGTTCTTGTGTTCATATGATTACTGACTAATGTAAGCACAAATTACTGCTGTTCTGTAAAAAAAGAGGCTGGCAAGTTTGCTGCTGCCCCTGTTGAAGTCAATAAAAATTGTTCCAAAACATCAGTGGGAATAGAACTGAGGTAGTAATCTCTCTCTCTTTTCTCCCCTCCCCTCCCCCATTATAAAATCCTTCAGGAACCATTATTTCGTTTCTTAATTGTGTGTGGCCTTTTTGTAGTAGGATAAAACATCCTCTTTGACTTGGAATGCTTATATGTTTCCTTTTGGTGTGATAGTGGCAGAATTTCAAAAGTCAGGGCCATTTAATTTAATTTAATTTAATTTAATTTAATTTTGCAGATGACAGGAGGTAACACAGGAAGGTTGGTCACAATATGCACCTTCCCCAGAGAACATCTCCAGTAAATTCATCTTCAACCTGGCAGAAGAGCTTTCCAAGATCACTAGGGGACTTCAAATCTGCTTAATCCAAAGCACTTCATATTCATCTTTCTCTTTTGAGATAAAAACAATAAAACCCTTCTCGGATTGGCACTTCTGCAGAGAAGCGCTGCCTATCAGACTGGTTGCTATTTAAACCTTTACCGCCTAGACATACGGATTATAATCATCCATAGATTAACCATTTTACTCTTTAATTGTTTTTATGAGTCTACATCATGTTTTGTGTGCTAGTGGGGACATTTTAGAATTTCTGTCTTTAGTTTGTTTTGCATAGTGGTCTCTCTCTTTCTCATCAGAATATCTCAATATGGTTCAGCTTGCCCCTTGGTACAAGTAAGTTTCATTTGGAATTCCTGAATCTCATGGATTTAACAGCCTGATGAGTTTAGCCTGGAGTTCTGGCAGATCACGTTGACAAAATTCTAATTAAGAGATATCCCAGCATCTCTTGACATCTTTGATATGTCTGATAACTTCTTGACATACTGGGGGAAAACAGGTGCAAAACCTCCAGCAAAAACATTCAGATTATAGAGCCACAGAAGTGGCTCTATAGTTAAGGCGGTTTGCACTCTGTTAAATTCTACTTGTTATAAAATTGAGATGACTTATCCTATTGCTGTGAAATTTTGTAAGTCAGATCACTTGGGTGAGGGGTAGAAGCTGTCCATATTTCAGAAGGATCGGCTGAGAAATGGCTGAGTTGTAAGAGTTTGAAAATTGGGGCCAGAAGGTTTTTTGGAACCGTCTCCTGTTGACAGAGAAAAGTGTGTTTAAAGTTATTCGTTTGGAGGTGTAGAGGTGTCAGAAAATTCAAGTGTGCATTCTAGTGATTGTGAGAATTCATTGTGTAGTTTTAAAGTTAGGATGTTTTGCAGTTCCCATGTTATCCAGTGGAGAAAGTGAACTTGTTAACTTACGTTGTGCATGCTCAGTGAGGTGGGACTGCGAACGGGGCTCCCTAATTCCCTAGTACAAACAGTGTCCAACCTGAGAGCTGCTGAAGTCAGAGAAGGGCTTCTAATCTATCAGTCATGCTGTGTGATGCACCTTACCACAAGGTAGAGAAGGTTTGACTGATTTGAAGCCCTTTTCTCCGAGATCAGCAGCTCCTGGGTGCTGATGCTCTGTATTCAAGAAAAAGGAACCTATTCGCGTCTTCACCTCAGCAACACGACATCAGCTTGGACGCAGGTTATTCTGAGAGCAGCGGCAGCTGGAGTAGCAGCACCTTCTCCCCCAGATGGAGGTCTGCAAGCCAGAGGAGAGGGGCAGAGGCGGGTCTCATGGATGTGCTGCTGCTGCTCCAGGTGCTGCTGCTCTGAGTGGGCTGCATCTAAGCTAGTGTCAGCCTGCTGAGGTGGAGCTGCAAACAGTGCGCCATGTTCTTGCATCCAAACAGCATCCAAGGCTGGGAGTCGGGACTCCTGGGTTCTTGGGGAAAGGGGGTAGTTGGTTAGAGCAGGGGAGCTGGAAGCCAGGATTCTCTCAGAAGGGGGGGGGGGGCTAGGGGGTCAGAATGGGAGGGGAAGGCTGAGAACCAGGACTCCTGGGTTCTGTGGGAGGGGAGTAGGGGCTAGTGGGTTACCTCAGGGGGGCTGAGAGTCAGGATCCCTGGGTACACTTGGAGAGGAGTAGTGGCTAGTGGGTTAGAGCAGGGGGCCTGGGATCCAGGACTCCTAGGTTGTGGGGGGGAGGGATTCCTGGGTTCTCTGGGAGGGGTGGGGCTAGTGGGTTAGAGCAGGGGTGGGGAGGAGGGAAGGACTCCTGGGTTCTGTATGTGGGGAGTGGGTGTTAGTGGGTTACAACAGGGGGGCTGGGAGCCAGGACTCCTGGGTTCTCTGGGAGGGGAGAGGGGGCTAGTAAGTTAGAGCAGGGGCTGCTGGGAGCTGGTAGTGTTGTAGAAGCGGGGAGTTTAGTCTATTCTCCTTTTAAAAAAACATGGACAGTCTAAGATCCAAACACGTTCAGTTTAAGAGAGGAATTAAGACTTTTACAGATCCAACCATGCTCAAAAAAGCACCATGCACGCCATGTATCAGAAAAGATGTTGTACAGTCTCAAACTGTGCTTGGTTCAAACAGGCCCCATGCACCCACACTTAGGATGGCCAGATATGCAAATTTTAGATGACAGATATGAGAAATACAGGTCTAATGCAGTCCTGCAACCTGTATTTCTCATGTGTCCTCTAAAATTTGCGTATTTGGCCACCCTACCCACACTTTGCCTTTGTCTTTCAGCCCCAATCCTCTGCCCCTGACTCCCTGCTTTCCTTATATGGTTTTATTTGGGTTGGGGAGAAGGGGACAGTTGAGTAGTGCGGGGTTGTATATAGGGGGAACAAAGCTGATGGATGCAGGATGTGTACACAGAGACAAGACTGGGGGAAGCTGGACAGCTGGGGAACTGTCTGTACTGGGAGGGGTTACAGCCAGGTGCTTGGAGTGTTTGTGGGGGAGAAGGCTTAGAAATGGGTGATGTGTATGCACGGATGAGGCTGTAGGGAAGGCATGGGTGGGTGGAACTGTATGTGTCGGCAATGGTCAGACAGGTGTTGGGAGGGTGTATATTGGGGTATAATCCTGAGAGATGGGTGGTATGTATACAGGGACAAGCTTTGGGGGTGGGGTGGGGGACAGCTAGGGGTGGAGGTGAAGTGTGTGCATGTCTTTCATATCTGCTTTCAGTTAGGTTGGGGACAACGGGACATCAGAGTACTGGGGGTTGTATATAGGGGGAACAAGGTTGGTGGGTGTGAGATGTGTATGGGAGACAAGATGGTGCAGCCAGGATTGGGACCTGTGTGTGTATGGGCATGGGAAGCCAGATGCTGGGAGGATGTATATAGGAGGGACAAGGCTCGCAGTCAACCAGGGGCGGGGAGCAATGTGTTTTTGGGGAGGGGGGCAGGTTCCGTGTGTGTGTGTGTGTATACATATAGAAGAAAAGGCTGAAAGATGGGTGATGTGTATTTGGGGACAAGGTTTGTGGGATGGATGCTGCCTGAGCGGGAAGGTATAAATGAAAGAGAAATTATTGCTACAGTGGAGATAGGGATTAAGTCCATAATGTTGGAGCTGGGAGAAGCTGCTGTCCCCAGCTTCAGTGTTGTCCCCAACCTGCAGAGGAAGAGGATTGGAGCTGAAAGACCCAAGGAAAAATGTGGGTGTGTGGAGCCTAAGTGGTAAGCGATCACAATATGTGTACAATGACTTTACTGCTTACATGGCACGCAAGTTAAGGCAGTAGCCTTAACTTACCATTTTCATGCTTTTTGGAGCATGATTGAATTTGTAAGAGCCTTAACTCTATTAAACTGAAGGTTTTTTGATTCTAGAATATAATACTGTTTTACAAGTGACTTTGAAAGCCTGTATTTCATCTATACGATGTAGGGATGGGAAATCATATTGAAAACTGGCATCAATTCAGTATCTTGCCGACCGATCTTCAGTTTGGATTTAAATTGTATTAATTGGAATCAGAATCTGATTCCGACCAATCCAGTTTAAAACCATGTGTCTGCCCCCAACTCTGCCTACTCTGGACCTCTGTCCGTCCCAGGCATCGGGGCAGGGGCCCAGGGGATGCAGAGCTTGGGGTAGAGGGCCTGGAAAGTGGGGAGAGGTGGGTAGTTTATTTATTTATTTGTATTCTGCCCTTCCCTGAAGGCTCAAGGCAGCTGAGGGGATAAGTTTGCATTTACCATTTCTTCCTAGGCTCCAGAAACCTGTGCGGTGCCTGGCACAACCTTTTCAAGGTCGTGCCAGGAAGAAACTAGCCCCCCCCAAAGCAATGCACATGCATAAAATGGCCTCCATGGCCCTTCTGCACATGTGCAACCATTTTCCAAAATTGCATCGGCAGCATCAGTGTCATTTTGGAAAATGACATCTGGTCTGCTCGTTCTCAAAATGGCTGCCCATGGACAGAATGGCCATGGCAGCTATTTTATACATGCACATTGTTTTTATTTTGGTTAGTTTCTTCCCGGCGCAGCCCTGAGAAGGCCATGCCGGGTGATGCGTGTGTCGTCGGAGTCTAGGAAGAAAAAGGTAACTGCAAACTATTGCCCCTCTCCCCACCGCTGCTCAGCCCCTCCCACCCCTGGAAGTATTCTACATTCTGCCAGTGCCTGGTGCTGGCCTCCCCCAGAATCTTGCCCTGCTTCAGTAGAGCTGCTGCCACAGGCACTTGGGTGGACAGGACATGGGCAGGAGTCTGGGGAAGGCGGGTGCTGGGCAGGGGCACGGGGGAGGCAGAGCTGTTGCAAGAGCTAGTGCCACTCCAAGGACTTGCTGGGTAATCCAGTGGAAGATCGGATCTCCCATCTCAAATCGGATCAGCCCGATTTGCCCAAATATCGGGTGGTTTGGATTGATTCGATACTGATCTTTGCATCCCTAATATGATGTAGGATACTTCCTGAAAATGTTCTGTTCTGGACACAAACTAAAGATTGGAAAAGAAACTGTAGTGATGCTCAGCAGTTTAAAATAATACTTCTTGTTACAGGAGCTGAGTTTCATAATCATGGGTATTGTTGTACTGGTGAGGAAATCAAGGCTGTATTCAATCTGTAGAAGCTGCCGTCAGATACTTTACCCTATAGCAAATTGCATTTTGTTTTCTATGGCATGGAAATCAAAGTGCTTGCTGAGTGCTCTGCTTAGGGAGAACTAGTTCCATACAGTAGTTGGTTACCTTGTTCGTGTGAGCTGCTGTTCTGGAGCAAGTTATTCTAAAGCAATTTAATTCTGGATACTATGGCATTTCTTTGATCCAGGGGTACTGCTAAGTTGCACCAGGGCAGTGGAAATCACAGTTTGAATAAAGTCCTTTTGCCATAGAGCAAGGACAACTTGCTCTGTGAACGTGACCTAAGAAGTCAAATATGGTTATGGAGTATGATAGTAGGTTTCCTAGAAAAGCAAAAGTAAATTGATGGAGATGATGACAAAACCAGATTTAGAAACTCATTCCCTAGTTCACAGTTCCCCTAGTTTATCGTCTATTATAATAAAGTGCCTCTCTACTGTGTAGACTAGGAATAAGGAACATGTGGCCAGAGGGCTGAATCTGGCAACCAGCTCTTTTTCATTTGGCCCCTTTTGTGTTCATCAATCTGGTCCATGGATCCAGTCCCTACCTTCAAGCACTGAAAGTGAGCAAAGGTGAGGGCACCCACCCACGCACCCACCCCATGAGCTTCTCCGTTGACGTTGCTAAACTTTTTCCATACCTTTCGCTTATAGTTTTTGGCCACGCGGATGACAGCCTAAATCAGGGGTGGGGAACCTTTTCTGTCCTGGGGCCATATTGAAAATTAGTATCCGCTTTGAGGGCTGCACAGAGGTTTGGGTTGGGGTGCTTAACGGGTCTATTCAAGAAAAGGAGGGCCAAGATTTTGGATCTTTCGGTGGATCTGTTCCCTACCCTTTTGTGCATGCCCTCTTCTCTGCTTCCTTATCCTGAGCTCAGTTTTTCAGTGCTTGGGGGTAGAGATTGGATCTAGGGGCCAGATCCAAGCACTGGAAAAGGGCCACATAAAAACTTGCCGAGGGCCACATTTGGCCTCTGGGCCTCAGGTTCCCCACCCCTGGCCTAAAGCATCAGAGAAGCTGAATTGGTTTATTGTTCAACTGACAAGTACTCAGCTACTGAAGGCAATTAACTGGGTAATAATACAGTGTGGATTCAAGGCAGAACGCTGAATGATAACAACCAGATTGGTTTCAGCAACTATGTTAATGGAGGTTTGTTATGCTTCTGCTTGAGTGCGGTATAGGGAGCAAGTCTACCAATCAACTTTGTCTAGCTTTGGTCAGCAGGAACTAAGCCCCTTTCCCTTTTTTGTTTACATAGAGATGTATTGTGCAACATGCAGCTACAGATTATTACATTCTGGTGATGACTTATCCCTTGATGGCCTCATGAGACTCAGAATACAGGCTAGTTCAAAACTTCACATGGTCTATTTTACATCCAGGCTGGAAATAGACAACTAGCATATTTTGTCCTTTGCTGAGTTAATATGGCTTCAATACCCCCCTCAAACATTATTTGAAATGCCACTCTTGCATCCCTAACTTGCCCATCAAGTTTTTCACTAAAGGGCTTTCTCCTGTGACAAGAATCTGAGGGCAGCTTCAGACTCTCAGTTGAGATGCCTGATGGATATGCATGCAAGTAGTCTATTTCAAGGGGCGTTGAATCTGACACAAAACAGCTCCAGATCAGCAGCAGCAAAAAATAAAATGGGAAAAGAGGCAAGAAGGTTTATCCTACATTTAAAAGTGACGTTTTCTTTTCTACACAGTATCCGCAGTGGCTTGGCAGTGTTGACTGATAGCTCAGAAGCAGCTCAAGTAGGTATTTTAAAGCTGCTCTTTGAACAGAACACTTACCTGTAGACTGACTTTAAACAGCATAATGCATGTTACTCTTTGCCTTTTAAAAAGCATTCATACCGTTGAAGCACAGTGACAGACTCCAGGATGCATTCAACAGACAATATGAATATTTTCTTACACTGAAGATGTGAAACTGTTCTCATGTTAAGTGACTAATTCATGGCTTGCTGGCATTATTACTTTTGTGTGCACCAGTGCTTCAGGTGTCAAAGTGAATTTTTGTTCCTGTTTATTACACATACATACGTCTCAAGCTTTCCATTGTGCTGAAATTAGTTTAACTTTTGTGTCTTAAGATTTTACCATAATGTTAATTTGTTTTATAAATTGGTATTATTACAGAATCAAAGGTAGGGATTTAATTTCTGTTGTACTTATCATTAATACAAAAAATCCAGTTGAATAATTAAACAGATTAAATTGGGAACACAGTAACTCTGCTTGTTTTCTTTGCCTTGAATGATGTGAAACTATGGGTGACATAAAGCAATACTTCTAAATCTGTGCAATTGTTCTGTGCCCCAGCATTTCCATCTATAACGATCAGAGTATCTTTGGGAGAATTTTAATTGATATTTGTAACTTTAGAGAACACAGCATCTTGAGGACACCAAAAATACAAAGAATGTTTGCTAATGTAGTTACATCGGTATTAACTTTAATGAAGAGAAAGGAGTAGATACCACCTGAGTCCTGAAACACTAGGTGTTTTTAAATGATCAAGGAGATGGGGAGGGTCCATGGCTGCTGAGTGGCACTGCTGCAAAGCGCCTACACAAGCAGAGTACGTGGGAAGTGATTCTAACGGGCAGCTCCCAGCGTGGCTACTCTGGCCACAGATGCAGCCACCACACACTCCCCCTGCCACAAACCATGGGGGAGGGAGGAGCATGCTGGACTGTCCTCTGCAAGTGATGTGGCATGTTCCAGACGTGCCTGACCATTTCTTGTGACTTGCAAAAGCCAGCTTCCCAGTCCACATTGCCTATGAACAGTGGACCTGTCTGCTGGCATGGCTGGTTGCTGGCGTTCATATAGTCAGGGGCTCTGTGGCCGCCCATTGCCACACATCCATTTGATCTGCCTCCCACGGAGTATTCCGGATTTCCTGGCAGTGCTCCATGCGTGGTCATGAGTCGGTTCTCCATGGCTTACGGGAATACACATCTCCCCTCTCCACCTTCAGATGGGCAGTCAGATCCGTGGCATCTGAGTGGCCATGCGGTGTGGCACCTCGTTTAAAAACACCCACTGTTCTCCAGTTGTTACAAATGTTGTATACCTCTTCCATTTACTAAAACAGATGTATAACTCTGTCAGTGAAAGACTATTTATCTCCCCTCCTCCCCCGCCCCTTGTAATTGAATCGAGCTTGCTCCATATAGGTTGGCTTTTAACCCCGCCCCCCCTACTCCCAGTAAGTTCTACAACACAATGAATCCTACAATAACATGACATTAAAAAGACAGTAGTTAGAAACAAAGGTTGCTTTGAAAAATTATTTACAAGTAACCACATTCCCTCTGTTCTGTTCCTTATCAGTGAAATATTTACTTAGATATTTTATTTATTTATTTATTTATTTATTTTAATAGATTTTTACCCCACCCCTCCTGCCATGCAGCTCGGGGCGGCTTCCAGAACATTAAAAACAATAAAATCAGATTAAAATTATCATAAATATTAAAACATTAAAACAGGACTAAGATACAATATAAAAACCCAGGTAGGTGGGGGAACTAAAACACCCCTCCCTACCCACCCTCCCTCCCAAAGGCCTGGGCGAACAGCCAGGTCTTACAATTTCGATATGAGAAAAATCTATTTTAAAGTATTACAGATTCAGAATATCAACCAATACATGTGCAACACAGGCATTTCTTGAACTCCCTTAAAGTACTTTTCAAAGAGCATAAATTAAAGCTTCACGTGATGGTCCTTGACTACTTTCTAAGTTCATCAGCTGATTTTAGAACTTAAAGCAGTTGTTGAGCTTGCTGTTTAGATGACTTATAACAATTCCTGTGGTGGTAGTGTAGCGTTTTTACGCCAGTAGTAGAAATCCGCGTATTTGAGACAAGAGAATTTTGCCCATGATTGGAGTCATTCCTCCCTGCTAAATTATGGCAACAGCATAAACTATGTGGCATATAACTGTTGGCCAGTGGGACTCTTAAGCAAAGGTCCCAAAACCATGGGTGGAAAGTTAGACAACACTTTTTGGACTGGGTCAGGCTGTACAACAAACTTGCCAGTGGCTGAGGAGGGTGGGGAGAAGCACAAAAATGTGGCTGGCCTACCCCGCCCCCGCGCTGTGCTTAGTGCCCCGCTCCCCGCCATGATGGGCAGCAGTCATGGCGGCCAGTGACGGGCAGCCATGGCGGCTGGCCATGGCATACCTGATCCAGGCTGTGTGTGCCAGGTCACAGCAGACATGATAGCCTGCTGTGATCCACTTTGACCCATCCGAGGCAGGATGGATTGATTTAAATCAAAGCGATTTAAATCACCAAGAGAAAAAAACGATTTAAATCACTGATTTAAATCAAGTTTCTGATTGATACTGATAACTAAAACATGTTAATTTACAACTCAATAGAGCATTTACACCATCTAGGAGGGTATACTTTGCATAATGTTTTAGATAACTTGATATTTACTAATTTTAGGAAATAGCACATAATACATGATTTATTTAATAGATACCTTTGCTCATTACCTGTTTCAAGCTGCAGATGCAGTGCGTTAGGCATGTTAAGAAGTAAATCACGCACAAGCAAAATAGCACATATATTTTATTAAACTAAACAATTTTAAATGTTACATAAATGTTTCACATTTGCAGCAATCTCCTGAGTTCCCTAGGCTGTCATTAAAACTTATTTTTTCATTTTCAAATTTTATTAACTTTAACAGACAAGTCATCACGGTAGTAAAGGCTGTCCTTAAAACTCTTAAAACTAGATCTCATCCTCCCCACTTCAACTGTCATTTTTATTCATAGATTGAAACAGAAATACAAGTTTTCTTGCTTTTTCAACTCCCAGTCGATTTCTTAGCTTGAGTGAATACCAAATGAAGAAAATATTCTCTCTGTGCCTGCAGAAGAAGCTACTGCTGTTAAAAGTTGGCTTAGTAACTGAAAGAATTCTGGTTCAAGGTACTTGCATAATGACTTCCACGAGTTCAGGGGAGTGGCTTTACTTAAAACATCATTAGTAAACATTTACTGTTTAAATGGTTCCCCTTCAGCCCTGACATGTATTATGGCTGGCATAACTGAGGAGTGATTATTAGATGCCCTTGTCGTGGCAGCAGGACCTTCTTCAGAAGTTAGGCATCTACCCTTATATCTGGGATGTGGCTTCCACTTAAGAAAACAACACCCAGTGTCAAACTTAGATTTCTCTTACTGCAGCTTTTCTGTACTGTTGAGAACTTGTGATATAAATTCTAAATCTAGTTTTAAAGGGAAAAATAATTAAACAAACCATAAGAATTAGCTAAGCTAAACTTTTTTTCTAGCAATATAGTAAACAGCTTGGGAATTGTTAATTCACTTATAATAATAAAAGGCATAGAGAGAGTCTAGAAGAATTATGCAAAGTTAATTTTTTAATTTACTAACCAGTTGATCCACATTAAGACATGTTCACATCTTCATCCACAACATTATTTTTTTCCAATTAGCATTTTTCATTATGATGTTTCATTTGGGCCAGGTGGGAGACATTGGGGCTGTTACTGTGGGTGGTGGTGGTCAGTGCCTCCCTTAGGGAAGGCAGAGTGCCGGGTTGCCTCAAGGAGGTGGTGGTGCGGCCTCTGCTCAAAGAAACGTTGCTTGACATTTACTCCCTTGCCAGCTATTGGCCAGTCTCTAACCTTCCCTTTTTAGGGAAGGTTATTGAACAGGTGGTGACTTGGCAGCTTCAGGGGCATCTGGATTGTGTCAGTTTTCTGAATTCCTCAGTCTGGCTTTCATCCGGGTTTTGGCACCTGGATGTCCAGGTGGCGGCTGTGACGAGGAGTGCCTTTCACCAATTATATCTGATGTGACTGTTTCTGCTGTATGTCTTGGACTCCGACCTGGCCACCATCATCCATGCTTTCATCACCTCAAGACTGGACTATTGCAACGTGGTCTATGTGGGGCTATCCTTGGTGATGGTTCGGAAACTGCAGCTGGTGCAGAATGCAACGGCCCGTCTCCTGATGGGAACGGGTCGTCACGAGCACATTATGCCAGTGCTCTGTGCTCTGCACTGGTTGCCTATAGTCTTCCGGGCCTGATTCAAGGTGTTGGTTTTGTCCTATAAAGCCCTATATGACCTGGGCCCTGCCTGCCTGCAGGATCGCCTCACCCCCCCCCCCCCCAAGGTCCTGGAGAAGCCCCTGCGGTCGACCGAGGGCGCCCAACTTGAAGTCCCCCAAGTTTCTCGGGAGATGGCTATGGGGAGGGTGTCCTCAGTGGCTGCACCCAAGCTGTGGAACTCGCTACCAGTGGAGGGCCACCTGGCCCCAGACCTCCCCTCTTTCCAAAGACAGTGTAAGACTTGGCTTTCTTCCAGGCCTTTGGTGAGGGAGACGGGTGAAGGGTGGGGGTGGATTAGGGGGGAAGGGTTTTCTAACTCACTGTTGTGTTTGTTGTACTATAGTTAGAATTTTTATTTTTGTATTTTACATTTAAATATGTATTTTTATGTATTTAATTTTTGCACTTTGTAAGCTGCCCGGAGCTACCATGGACAGGAGGGTGCGGGGTAAAAACAGAACAAAATAAATAAATACATTTCTTACAACTAAGCCCTGCATCTCTTTGTTGCACTGCTTACATTTGACACATTTTCCTTTTTTACCCAGGGAAGGAATTGGTTCTCCATTTACATAGAAAAGGAGCCTTTAACTCAATGTGTGTGATAGAGAGCCGGTAATTCATTTTAAGAGATTGTAAGTGTAGGTTTAACATGCTCATGCTGAGATTTAATTTTAACCACATTTTTAAAATGAGAAATTTAGTATTTAATTTTTTAAAAAAATAAAAAAATCCAATTTAGATCAAAACAATCTGATTATTATTATTTTTTGTAAAAAAGAATAATTGGTTTATTAATTTTTTTTATCCACCCTGGTCTGGGGGGGTGAGAGCCCGGGCTAGCCACTAATATAGCGCGGGGCAATCCTGAGCCAACATTTTGTGGTGCCTGCACAAATGTGCAGGTGAGGCCTGGTATACAGTGGGTCAAAGCGGGCTGTAGCTGGCTCTGTTGCATCTGGTTTTACCCACAACGGGGTTGCATCATCTGCTGATGGAGTCAGAATCCTAACTACAAAGCATAGCAAATATCATGTCTTTGGTGAATGGGACCAAGGGCTTATAAGTCTCAAATTGGATCATGCAGGAAAATGCTTGAGAACCAAAGCCTTAAGGATTGCAGCCAATATTTGTGCTATTTTAGCAGGTAAAAACAACCTGGTTTGCAAACAGGGCAGGTATCCAACTAGAATTATGGGCTTGGTTTTTTTCCAGCGCATTCAGTAGCATAAGGTGCTTTTCAGAATTGGAGTCTTACACCCTGCATACTTGTTGACTTCAGTTTTTCAATCCGCAGATTGTTGATAATAAAGCCTCCCTAATTCCTAGCCATTCGTAGGGCTCCTAACGGGAAGGAAGCATGGAAATATGAACTACTTTTTAAAAACCATTTGATTTGATTAAATGCATTACACAACTGTTCTTACTGCACAAACCTTATAGTTTCAGTTCTTCATTCCCCAATTACTTCCTCAAATAATGTCCCTTTTCTGGTTCCATGTGCCTTATGAGACTGGACACTCAAGAAGCTTATGACTTAATATGAATTATTGTGAATGCTAACCAAGTGACACAGTTCACTGTATGTTACATCCAAATCCTAACCTTAAAGTTTTGATTTCTCTGCTTACGCGGAAATCCCTCATTCACCCTTTGTTTCACTAACACTCAACATCATGTGATCAGCAATCCATACTGTAATTCTATAGCAACTTTTATCCTAGTACCTTGAAAGCATTTGAGAAGCATTTCTTAAAACTTTTTCTGCTGTATACCATCATCAGATGGTATAATTGAAGCCCAGAGCATCTCTACTAAGAGATCACATCCTTCTATCATCACCAGGGTTAAGCAGATAATTCTCAGAAGGTGAAAACAAACGTGAAGGTGGGTTCCAGGCCCAGCCCAGGGGGGCGGAGGGTCATGGTAGCCACCATTCCCTGGGTTGATGTGCAGTGCAGAACAAATACGTGGGTGAACCTGGGTGGGAGGAGAGCCGTTCCACTGTCCCGACACCACAAGTAGGACAGAGGAACTGAACACACAGGTGACTTTCCGGCCCTGCATTGCACCCAGCCCCCTGCCATGACGTACAGCCATGGTGAACTGTGGGCAAAAGAAGCCACAGACGCCGCCCTGCCTGGTACTTTGGGAGGGTGGGGGCAGTGGCTGGGGAAGCAGTTCCTGGCATCCATGCTGGCACAGGGAGGTGCCAGCCAGTCACAAGAGGAGCCAGTCGCTACCAACATAAAGCTGGCCTTAGGGAGCAAAGCTCATACGTAATGACGAGCAGAGAATTAAAAGGGGAAAACAGAAGGGAGACATGAAAGCAGCTGCACACAACCCAAACAACCAGTTCCCTGGCATGCTGCCAGTCCAGTCCCTTCAATACCATATCACAACTGGAAGTCCATAGCACATAGTTCCAGTGGGGTTCCAGAACCCCCACCCTCCACAGATCAATCACACTAGCAGCCCATAACCAGGGCATCGAGCCAAATGCGGGTTCATGATTTGTGGATTTCCCACAGAATCCCCCTCCCCCGTGGACTCTCCTGCCCCGCTTCTCCCAGCACAGAATTTCTAGCCTGCGCTGGGGAGACACAGGGCAAGAAATTCTACGGGGGGAGAGGGATGACAAAACCTTTTGGGGCTTCTTTCCATCCCCCCAGCCAGGCTGCATTGAATAGGGTTGCTGCCAGGGCTTGCCTCCCCCCCCCCCCCCCCCCCCCCCCCCCCCCCCCTTGGTAAAATAAGCTGATCCAGCTGAGGTGGCAGCAGCTCCTTTCAGTGCACCCCCCATCTGGCTCCTGACTGCTTCCTGGCACATCCCACATGGCCTCTCAGGGTGACACAGCTGGATGACCTCATCTGGCTGCACCGTTCTGGAAGGCCCCTTTGGGAGGCGCCAGGTAGCGGCCAAAAGCCAGATGGGGAGCACGATGAAAGGAGCTGCTGCTGCCGCAGCTGCTGCTGAGTCAATTGATTTACCAGGCTGTGGAGGGTGTGGGGGAAGCAAGCCCCACCACCCAACACAGCCTGGCTTGGGGGGGGAGGCAAGCCCTCACCACCCACCCCCCACGCAGCCATGAGGTGCAGAATTGGGCCATGGGAGAATCAGGGCCCTGCCCATAGCGCAAAGTTCCAACAGAGTCCCGGTAGTGGTGGGGCGGGGAACCTTGCTCCCTCCGCATATGACCCCCATTGATACATGCCCATCTGGTAGCCCCTTGCCAGTATATGTTGCATCACCATATAGTGGGGATCGAAAGAATCCCCGCGTGCCAGGGTGACCTGCACCTCCAGCTATGTCCAGACCTTGTATATGGCACAAAGTTTGACTGCAGTTAGTTCTTCCTCCCAGTAGACAGCCCTCCTCATCCCCCAGGCTGTTGAGCTCCAGTATATGATCAAGGCACTTGCACCAGTCCTGCACATGTCCCCTCACCCTCAGCAGAGCGGTAGCGAAAGAAAGTGGCAGAGAAGATCCAGCTTCCATAATGCACAGGTAAAACTCCAGAAGCTCAGAAATCTCCTGCAAAGCTGTGCTCTCATTCAAATCCCACTCAGACTACATGCCTGAGGAAGGGTCCTGTGTGGCCCGAAAGCTTGCTTATTTCCACCAACAGCAGTTGGTCCAATAAAAGGTTTCATTTGAACTACTTCGCTTCCCTCTTCATTACTGAGATGTATTGTTGTGAATCAGCTACTTAGACTCTTACTTACTGGGTGCAGTAACACCAAGGAGGGAGCGATAATTGTGTGTGCAGGAATGGCTGCACTGAAGGAGTGGGGGAAATGACAGGGAAAAGGGAGGGAACACTGGGAGTGAAGGGGAGCAGCTGTGCTGACACAGAGGAGAGGGACACTGGGAGCGGCTACACTGAGGATGTGCTGGGTACAGTAACTGGGAGGAGGGCTCTGGGAGTGTGTTAACGTCAGATGAGGACATCCCTGAGCACAGCTGCAGGGACTGGAGATTGACTGGGGGATCCCACGGAATAATGGCGAGGCCGCCACGAGCAGTTGGAATGAACAGGGAAAATGGGTGACATTGCAGTCCAGTAGCAATCAAGTGCTGCCTCTTGGCTCCTTCCCTGTCATTCCACTCCCCCTACCCCCTGCTACCACATGATGGCCAGTCTACTCCCTTCCCACTCTCCCTTCCTTTAAGCGATGCCCTCCATTGTATTGCTGTAGTGGGCAGGAAGGGCTATTGGCATTCATGCATCACCCTCATTTCCAGATGGTGGTCATGCTGATGCCTCCACTGTTGCCTGTGTGCCTTCTGTATTGTTCAATCATATCTGTATCTCCCTGCTGAGCAGGGGCATACATCTGGTTTGCAAGAGGGGGTTATAGTATGGCTATGAGAGCCCATGCCATGTAAGGATGCATTTCTTTACAGCCCAGGCTTAGAGTGCCAGATGAATGCCCAGCGTCACAGGTTCTTCAGTGTGTATGTGCATGTATGCTTGCATGCATGTTGCAGTGTGTTCCTGTATGCTTCCCCACAGTGTCCCATGGTTTGGGGTTCCCTCTCTCTGATTTTTGGGGTTTAGGGGTATGTTTCCACCTGGTCCGCAATAAAGACAGCATGGTTGCCATAATGGAGAAAGTTTATTCACTTTCCCCATGGCACATACATCTCATTATTATTGTCTCCCCTCTTCCCCTTCCCTCTCCGTCTGCAGTTGTCCATGTTTTTTGATGTTGGTCCAACCGGGAGGAGCAAGGGAGGTTGTCTTCTCCTCTACCTGCTCCTCCTTCTCTACCTGGGACTCAGAGGTTGCAGGTCGAATCACTGCGGTGGCTGGCATGGCACTTGAGCGCCTGCTGGTGGGTTGGGCCTACAGGGCTGGGTGGCCCTGGATGGGCACAGGGGGTATAAGGATATAAGGGGCTGCCTGAGTCAGACCAATGGTCCATATTAGCCGAGTATTGTCGCAACCTGACACAGCAGCAGGGTTTCAAATTCGACTATCCAGCAGAGGCCTCACCCAGGCATGTTTCCTGAGACTCTCCAGGATCCCCGGCAGAGGGCTTACCCAGTCCTGCTACTAGAGCCTGAATCGAAGATACTGGAGATTGAACTTGGTACCTTTATATGTGCAAAATATGTGCTCTTCCATGTGAGCCACAGCCCACTGTACTCTGTGACTGAGGGGCTGGCTGGTGGCAAGACCTGCTTGGGCATTCAACATCCAGGTGGGCATGGTGAGAGCTCTGGGAGAGGTCGGCAACTGGGGCCTGCCCCAGAGCAGCAGTTATTGCAGTGCTGGAAGTGGCCACGTGGTGGAGGAGGGCATGTTGCATCCCGAGGGATTGCTGCATGAAGTCATGCAGCCTGTGGCCCTCCCTTTCCAGGGCTCTTTGGCAGTCCTGTATCAGCTGCATGTGGTGGTTCCCTTGCCACCTCTCCATCTGGTGTTCTGTGCTGGGTGGCGCACTGCTGCAAGAACCGTCGGTGCTCCTCGGCCAGCCCTTGGATTGTGTCCCGGATAGTGTTCACCGACATGTGGTCGCATCCATCGGCACCCACGCTAGATTCTCCCTGTGGCACCGGGTCCATGACTGCAGGGCTTGGTTCCGCTGGTCTTGGATGTTCTTGCTGATGCCCCTCTCACTAGCGGATCTGTAGCGTGACAGGAAGGACAGATGTTGGTTTAGGCCACCTGACTCCCACTGTCGGTCCTGCTCTCCATGTCTACTTGTTCAGCATGCGAGCCCCCACTGGCTTGCTGTGGTGTCCTTCCACCCGCTTGCCGTGCCTATGTCTGGGGGCTCATCTGGTTCCTCCTGCTTGCCATCCTGGCCACCTGTGAACACAGCAAGGAACGAAAGCTTTGTTGGTGACAGGAATTTACCTGGCCACTCCTTCCTATGGTTGGGTCACCCAGCCCCCCCTCTTCAATGCGTTCGCTTACTGCTCTTCGGGCTCTGTGTTCCCCGGGGTCTCTGAATCCTCTGTCCCCTCCACCTGCTCCGAGACTGACTGCAGGTTCTCTGGGTCCAGGGGTAGGTGTTAAGTTTCCAAGGGTGGTGGTAGTGTCCTCTGAGTCAGGGGTGTGACCATACACAGTGGGCTATGTCCTTGAGGGCCCAGTCTCCTCAGATTGTAGAATGAATGGGTGCTGCATGGACTAGCAGCGAGGGAGGGGTGTTCACCCAATGGCGGCCCTTGCTGAGCCTGGTGCCAGTGAGGTATGGAACTATGGGCCTGTGCATGCACAGGAAGTGTCAAGGAGTTCCATGTACCACAGTGTTTGGTGGCTGATGCGGGACCTGCCATTGTCCTTCACTTCCTTGTAGGCTGTAGCCCCTCCTTGGGTCTTTTACCCGTTGCTGGCACTGGCTCATATCCCAATGGTAGATGAGCTCCACCATCTGGGTGGCAATCCCCTGGAACACCCACTCATTTCTGTGCGTTCTGCACAGGTCATATCCAATGAATGCGCTTGTCTCATAATCTGAACGCAGGACCTGTTTCTGGTGGGTGGCTCAGGAGCTTTCCCCAGGTGTGGTGGGAGTCTGCACTCCTGATAATGGACCTGGGGTGGCAGTCCTGGTGCATGCCTGTGAACACGGTGAAAGACACATACCATATATACAGGGACCCGAGGTGAGGGAGGTCTGGGGTTTTAATATGAGGTGGGAATTCTGGGGTGCTGAAATTCCAGAGGATTTGAGTTGTGTTTGATTAGCAAAGTTGTGATTCTATGTCAAACCTGTTGCAAATTTGCTTCCAAGTATGCATAGTTATGCAAATCAAGTTAATTATGCAAATATTAATGCTCACGGTGAATTTGCAGAATTTGACTTCACTGGTTGCAGAATTTAAGATTTTTAGGTGCAGTGAACTCTGGTCCCTGCATATATTGAAGCTGTGCATACAGTGGGAAGGCTGCCATGCCCTTCACCTCTCCTGGGTGCTCTGACTTACTGTGCTGGACTGGCTGTTCTCTTGCTGCATGGTTCCTTTGTCTGGCTCTTGCATCGTTGCAGAACAGGCCTTGGGTATGAGCTGCTGTGCAGACCAGGAATGCCCACTGCAGTCATGCCTTTGCTGCTGGTTCCTTTTAAGGGTGCTGGGGTCGTCTTGTGCGGAGGGGCATCGCGGTATGGTCGCTCATTGATTGCTCTGGGCTTTTCACCTGTAACAATCTGGTCCTGGCAGACCTGGCCCCATGGCAGTGCTGGGCTGGGCCTAACAGACCGGAGGGTGCATGTTAGTCTGGTTTAGCCCAGCTTGGTGGACCTTTGCCCAGGCTGCGTCACCAACCTTCTTTGGCCCATGCATCCTGTAGCAGTTGACTGGCCGCCCTGGGGTGGACATGGCAAATAACTGATGGTGCACGAGCTGAGCAGGTGACTCCTGGGCTAACAAAGGGCTAATGTTTCATTTGTTTTCACCAGTCAATTGATGTTGTTAGCTGCTCTGGGCTGCCTGTGGCAGGAGGGGCGGGGTATAAAAGTGTATTTTATTTATTTATTTATTTATTTATTTATTTAATTTAATTTATCTATTTAAAAATATCACCTTAACACTGCCTGGCTCACATCCTCCTTTAACCTTTTACTGCCCCAGACTTGGGTGTGTCCCCATTTCTCACAACGGAGAAGAAGCAGCCATAAAAGGTAAAAGAGCCAGCACAGCTCTCTGGCAAGCAGCAGTGGAGGCTGCAGAGAGCTGGAGCAGCATGATCACAAGAAGCAGAAGTGAAAGATACAGAAAATCCAGGCGATCCAGCAACTCAAGTCCTTCTAACACATTTGGGGGAGCAAGCTGAATTTCATTGTCTTGACAGGCCCTCTGGGCATGGGCTACAAGACCGCCCACTTACCCGTGAACCTCTGTGCTTCTGCCCCCATCTATTTTATTGGCCCAACCTAAATACTTTCAGATCTGCATACATTTACGTGCACAATGCATGCAGTATTATGCAGATTAGCACAGTGTTTTTTCTTTCCTAGGAACGGTGGCACTAGCAAGTGACAATCCAAACCCTCATGATTGTGAATTTCTGCTTCAACTTGATATTTTTTTTATTTCTTGCTTTCTGGGGGTATTTTGGGGTTTGAAAACAGAGATAGCCTTATTTATAATCCAAACTGTAACCATAACTATAATCTTACCACCATCATCCATGCATTCATCACAGCGAGGCTGGATTACTGCAACATGCTCTATGTGGGGCTACCCCTGGTGATGAGAGAGGCTGCAGCTGTTGCAGAATGCGGTGGCCTGTCTCCTTACGGGGATGGGTCACTGGGAGCACATAACACCAGTGCTCCGATCTCTGTACTGGCTGCCTATAGTTTTCCGGGTCCGATTCAAGGTCTTTGTTATTACCTTTTAAAACCCTATACGGCCTGGGCGCCACTTACCTGCGGGACTGCCTCACCCCTCGTGTTCTGGATCGGCCTCTGCGGTTGGCTGGGGACACCTATTTGGAGGTCCCCTGGGTTTCCTGGGTGGCTACGTTCGAGTGGGCATTCTCGGTGATTGTGCCGTGACTAAGGAACTCCCCGTGAAGATTCGCCTCTCACCGAATCTCCCCTCCTTTAGCAAAAGATGTAAGACTGGTTGTTTTGCCAGACGTTTGGTGAGGGGGACGGGTAGTGGGTGGGGTTCTCTGTTTTTTCTGTTTTTTGTATGTAAGGTTATGTGGGTTTGTTTGTTTTTTGGACTTTTTAAGGGGGGGATTTAAAATGTGATTTTTATTATGTATTTTATATTTGATGTACACCACCCCGGGCTGCCATCGGGGCAGGGTGGGTGATATAAAAACAATATAAATAAATAAATAAATAAATAAATCTCTTTGGTGAGTTTAAAGGGCTAACCTGCAAAGTCTGCAGTAGGTCCCACTTTAATGATGTTTAGAAAAACATGTTAATTATAGCTTTCTAAAGACAGGAATTTCTGTCTTAAGAAATTGCAGACAAGGCCTAGGATCTAAAATTACTACTTCAGACTACTGTATAATGTGGCAGAGTGTTCATTTTGGAGCCATTTGTCTCGCATGCTACTAAGTCACTTGAAAAAGAGAAGATTCTGGTAAGGCTATATTAGTAATTAAAACTTGGCATGTTCATTTTTTTAAATTTTATTTTTAAAGTAGCTTTATGTAGTTGCTTCCCATACGTTCACTTGTGGGCTATAAAATGAATGGGTGACTGGGACACAGTTTAAATTCCCTAGTCTGGTGACCCCCATTCCAGTCTGGCTTTTTTTCCCTTCCTGTGTTTAGGCTTGAATGTGTCACAGCCAGTCTTTGATTTATGTCAAGTTAAGGGGAGAGACCAGTCCTTGAGAAGAGCCACGAAGGACTTCATAAAAGAGGGGATGCGGCAAGTTCCTTGAGCTCATGTTCTCTAAATCAGCTTTGCCAGTTGAAACTGATCCATGTGGGTGAGAGACTACTATTTTTTAAAACTGAGAAGGGGCTAGGGATGTTCTTCGCTGCCATTTCAATCCTTTCATAATTCTAAATTGCTTGGCATGTGGGATTAGAATACGAACATCTTGAAAAGACTTACGTGCTGTCAGTGAAAGTGAGGTAACGGCATGAAGGAGTAGCACACGTCTTATTCTCCGGGTGATTTCAGACGAGACGGGGCGGCATTCGCCCATCCCGGAATCACCCAGATGATTCCCCGCGGGATCACTCCAGCACGTCCAACAGACGTGCCGGCTGATCCCGTCAGGGAATCAGGGAGGGGGTGGGGCCGCGCGTCGCAACGTGCGCCTTCATGGCCCCGCCCCCCACGCTCCCCCGCTGCCCACCCTCTGGGGAGACAGGCGGGGGCCGCGGGCAAAACAGGCATGCCGCCCGCCAAATTTAAACATGGCCCGGGATCCCGCCAGGGGATTCCGGGCCGTGGTCACCGGCCAGACGTTACTTTTTGTTGGTTCCCGCCAGGGATCTCTTTGACCACGCTTTCGGGGATTGTCCGGTGGGGAGCCCCGGAAGCGTGGTTGAAATTGACCCCATGCGGGACTCGACCGTGGTGAACATCTGGTGGCCGCCTAACAGACGTTCAGGGCGCTTTGGCCCCATGTGGGTATTGACCATGGTTCACTGTGATCTCGTCACGTCTGAAAATACCCTCCATCCTGGAATGCTGGATTGTCATATCTGTAACTCATTCTGTTGGTTTTAGTTTCCAATGAAAGCATAGTCTTCAAAAATTAAAAGAAACATTACCATTTTGGAAGAAACACTCCATAAGGAAATGTTATCCCTGACTGTTTAGGATCTGGCTCAAGGATTAGAGGAGATGAGTTGAAATCAGGAAAACTGGATTTTAAAGATTGATTTAATTTTTTCCGTTCAATCTAGCCATCTCTTGTCTTTACTGCTGCAAACTCCTGACTGACCTTCCCCACTCTCGCCTTGACCCTTACTTCTATCCAACTCTTCTGCCAATATCATCCATTTCCCCGTTACTTTGCTGTTTACCTTATCTTCACCTTCAAGGTTCTTTGATCACTTCACCTTCAGGGCTCTACTTGGCCTTGCTCCTTCCTTTCTTTCTGCCCTTATCTCCCACTACATTCCCACCTGTGAACTTCATTCCTGCTCCCTAAACCATCTTTGTCCCTTTCCCCATGCTGCCCCCTTCCTGGAACTCCCTCCCTGAGTGAATATGCTCTGATCCTCCCTACGCCTGCCCTTCAAATCCCTCCTAAAAACCTACCTCGTTCATCAGACTTTCCCTTTTTCCTCAACGCCATAGATTCCTTGCTTATGTGTCTCCTTATACTGTCTATCCTCAGGATCCTCTATAACTAAGCCAAGTGTGTGCATCTGCAACATCTCAGCTTTATAAATCTCTTCCTATCTCTCCCTATGGGCCCCTCCCCATCCCTTTTCCATTCAAGATTATGAGCCTCCCAGGCAGAAAACTGCATCCTATTACAACTGTACAGCACCAGGCACGTTGCTAGCATTATGTAAATAATAATAAGATCTCTTCAGCATACAACTACAGTTCTGCGCCTTATCTGCCCCACTTGTAAACTTAGGATACTGCTGACCTGCATAGCTACTTGAGAGGCATAGTGAATTCTAAAGGGCTTTTAAATATTATCCTGCAACACTAGACAAGAATAAGGACATGCAAAAGATATCAACTTTCATTTGGTAGCATGACCCCATCCACAAGTGACACAACCCCACTTGGGGGCCTGACCCACAATAGGGCATTATCAGGAAGAAGGCTGTGGAGATGATGGCATGCCCTTTAAGAATAGGGATGGATCACTAATCTGGACCCTCCCATTCCTTCCACCATTCTCAGCACATCCCTTAAGCACCCCCTGCCCCGAACGTCTATATGACTTGCGGAGCTTGAACTAATTTTTAAAGTGCCCCTGTTGGAAGGAAAAATTTCCTCCACCCATGGCTTAACACAGTGGAACAGTTTATTGGGATTACTGGGTGCTCTTTGTTGTGCAGCATAGCTTTTAGTAAATTTCCCCTCATTTTCCTCCAAGACCAGTTCACTTAAACCGGAAATGTAATAATAATAATAATAATAATAATAATTTTTTGCGTGGCCATAGGCCGTTGCAAATATTCATATAAAAACAACATCACGAAATTGACCCCAACCAGGGGCTAAAACAATACAACTTAAAAACATATCAATACATCCTCAATAATACAAAGTATTCATAATAATAGTGTGTAACAATACCCCCACTCAAGAACTCACAGGCCAAACCCAACCGGAATTCACTTATTACTTACATACTCTATGAGGCAGATATACACTTAATTTAACTTCATAGAATACACATGTCCCAAATACGTTGCAACTTTCTCCATCACCCTACTGCAACACTCCCGCAAATGCTTCAGCCAGTCTTTAAGAGCTGCTTGCATCCCAAAAGTGATGTTTGGTTGTCCGTGATATGTAACACTGGAAAGCATGTTTATATTGACATTATCTGGGATGATCTTCTGGAGAACATTTAAAAGCAGTTTAGGCTGGTGGTATGAGGGGAAATTCCTCAGTTTTCCACTTATAGATATGTTATGCATAGAGACATATTTGTGAAAAAACCCTTGTATGACTAGGTTCCTGCAGATGCAACTATGGGGAAGTAGCTGCTTTGAGTGATGTAAAAATGAAACCTAACTGCAAAATAGTAAAAGCCCTCCTGACTGCAAAGGGAATGATTAAACCAGCTGCCAAATTGTTTGTTGAGCAGAGTTAAGCAGATTAAAGTGGAGGTAGGAGATGAAAAGTGAAGCCATGAGAACTTCAGCAATTGCATTCCTGTACAACAGACAACGCAAAGGTATTTAATTTCCCTTCAGATTCCTGAGATTATAACTGGTGTACTCATAAACTGGGTAAAAATGCAGTGGCAGCCTTTTTAGGAGGGAGGATCAAGTACATCTGGTTGAAATTGAAATAGCCTAAAGGCATGGGATAGAAAATACAAGATACTCCCTCTACTGCAGGGAAGTACTGGCTTTGGGTGTAAACAAACATGACAGTAACTACTCACAGCTTTTTTTGTGCTCATACACAAAAAGGGTATGAGCAGTTAATGTTCACAAATGACAGCTTAGTGGGGAAACTGTTGTGGGAGGGAAAGGGTGGGTTGGAAGCTGTGGCACAGCAGTGCTGCTGCTCAGGGATGGGGCTGCAGGGAACCATCCGCAGCCCCATCTCAGAACAGCAAGAGCTCTAATAGGGATGGGAAGACAGTGGTGGGGAACTGTCCACCCTGCTGCATTCCGCTGCCTGCTGCATATATGAAGCAGGAACAGCTGAGAGACAGCACTTTCTCAGTCTAAATGGGAGTAGAGAAAGCGGCTGAGAGTGCCCTCCTTTCCTGCCAGCCGCTTTCTACACTCTGTTCAGAGAGACAGCGGCAGGGATTAGCCCGTTTGTGTGAGTGTAGCTTTTAAGGTTACCTTTTTGACCAACTAAACACTAGTTCTTTTATGTGTATGCTATGCATCTACTTCATGTCCTTCTTTCACTATAGAAGTCTCCTTGATGCATGTTTAACTGTGATCACATATCTCGGTGTGCAAGTGCACAAAAAGAAACTGCAGATTGCTTTGGAAAGTTCTGAGCAATGTGGACTAGAAAAGGAAGATCTGATGCTAATTAAGAAATCATTCACATGAAAGCGCTTACCTTTGGGTAATCAATCTCTGGGTAAACTTACCCTCCTTTTGGGGTGATTTACCACACAGCAGGTAAACGTTACTGCATGCTAATGCTTCATGTGGCTGCTCTTATTCCATACATTGGGGTGGGGGATTATTTAGTCCCTGAGTAGGAGCAGTCACATGAAATGACTAATTTTGGTTAAGCTAAATTTTGTGTGTCAAGCTTTGCAACCAGGGAGAGAGCAAGATAATAGGAAAAGGGCAGGCACCAAGCAGCTGTATCCATTATGCTCAGGCCCCTTTAGCTGGAAGATACCAAACTAGATACCATTTGGTCTCCCACCAGATAGTACTGGATAGTTGTTTCAGCTCTAGTTTTAATCCTTTGATAGAGCTGAGGTGAGTAGCTCTGTCTGAATCTAGTCATGGTGTTCTTTTTAGAGATGGGCGAACGCGGTTCGGAAGTTCGGAGTTCGGCCCGAACTCGGGCTGTTCGGACGACCGAATCCAAACACGAATCCGAACACGAACTGGCCGAACCAAACTCAATTCCGAACGTCGAAATGACCGAACAGTTCGGTCAGTTCGGATGGCAAAAAAAGGTTCACTGGAAGGTCAGACGTGACAGGGAGGGCTAGTACTAGTCACTGAGGAGCAGACTTCCAGGCAGCAGGGGTGGAGAGGCTTTCAAGAAATGAAACTATCTGCCTCCCCCCTTCCCAGCACCTTCTGAGCTAGTCACTGTTGCTGAACAGCAGGCGTTGAGTAGGATTATTAGATTGCTTTTAAGTTTCATTTCAGTTTTGTACTGAAATGAAACTTAAAACTTAAACTGAAACCTTGTGTTGTTTGTGATTCCCCCCCATCTCATAGATATAGATATAGATAGGTTAGAGATAGTAGACAGTTGTAGGAGTTAGCTTAGTGATAGAGATAGCGTTAGTGATTTAGTTTTAGTGTTTGTAGGAGTAGGCCTGTGTACTTATTAGATAATCCATTTAATTCACAGCATTTAGAATAGTTAACAGCAGTTAGATTTAGTATATATATATATAATAGATAAAAAATTAAATTAAAAAAACCCATATAAAACAAAAAAAAACAAATAAAAAACAAAAAAAACATAAAACCAAATAAAAAACACAAACACATATAAAAAACAAAAAAACCACCCATAACAAAACATTTCCCGAACCGAATGGCCGAACTTGAACCCAGCAAACTAACTGAACGGCCGAACCGAACGCAGCCGAACCGAACGACCGAACCCGAACCGCAATCTGTTCGCCCATCCCTAGTTCTTTTTACAAGAAAGTAAGAGAGGAATCCTAATGGAAGTGCCAGAATTGAAAACTGGACTGTCTTGTATATAGCAATCATAATACTCTTAGGTATACAGGTACTATTTTGAGCTAAAGAGGTTGCATGTTTACTTAGGTGGAACAAAAGAAACCAAGAATAACTTCTTCATCTGAAACTGTTCAAAGGACTTTAACTAAAAAGCATGCAATTTCCAGAGATCCAGTTTTGCAAGGTCTAGCATCCGGGTATTTGAGGTAGTGCAAGAGGTGATCTCTTTGTTTTGTTTTGTTTTTTAAAGGATTCTTCAAAAGCCAGTTGTGAAAGCATTTGTTAGTGTCCCTTTAAATTTAGAAAGAATGTCTAAAGAAAGCTAAGGTCAAGGAGTTTGTACCTAAATAGCAAAGATAATAAATATTTAGGCCCCAGTGTGGCCTCTATTGCAGCAGGGACATGGGTTCTGTAAACAGCAGAACAGTGATGATAGTGTATAGTAATTTTTTATTTGGGACCTCTGGCACCCAGAACGACACACTTGCGCTTACACCACCGAGCAGCCACGATAGTATATAGCGATATAAAGGGTGAGGAGGAGTGTGATAGCTCATCTCTTGGGTTGAGTTTCAGGAAGTGATGCCAGCCGATGCGGTGGATGTCCGACTCCTGGGGTCTGTTAGGGCCACCAGTTATCAACTCGATCCGTGCCCGTCCTGGTTGGTGAAAGACTCAAGGGAGACATTGGGGACAGTGCTGGCGAGGGTTATCAATGCGTCGCTTCGGCAGGGTAGATTGGCGCCCAGCATTAAGCAGGCTGTGGCGCGTCCCCTGCTGAAGAAGCCATCTTTAGATGTGGATGTGCTCGCCATCTACCGCCCTGTCTCTAACCTTCCCTTTTAGGCAAGGTTATTGAACGGGTGGTGGCACTGCAGCTCCAGCGGCATCTTGATAGCATCGGTTTCCTTGACCCTTTTCAATCTGGGTTCTGCCCCGGCTATGGTACGGAGACGGCGTTGGTGGCTTTGGCTGACGATCTCCGCCGGGAGATGGATGCAGGATGTTTGACGTTTTTGGTCCTGCTAGATCTCTCGGCCGCATTTGATACCGTGGACCATGGGCTGCAGTTGAGACGGCTGCGAGATCTGCGGGGCCTGGACGGGACCGTTCTTGGATGGATCCGCTCATTCTTCTCAGATAGAAGCCAGCGGGTGGTGCTGGAAGCTGAAACATCAAGCCCCCTGGCCTTGACCTGTGACGTTCCGCCGGGTTCCATTCTGTCTCCACTGTTATTTAATGTGTATATGCAGCCCCTGGGGGAGATCGTGAGACGGTTTGGGGTGTGTTGTCACCAGCTGTACCTTTCTTCTTCAACGGACCCAGGTCCTGCCGTCTCGATACTTTCCCAGTGTTTGGAGGCCGTGGTGGATTGAATGAGGCAGAGCAGACTGAAGCTGAATC
>QEPC01008150.1:1155457-1165852 GCA_003113815.1 Sphenodon punctatus | reverse complement strand
CGGCGGGCATACAAGACGTGGCTGTTCGCCCAGGCCTTTAGAGGGGAGGGGGGGAGGGAGGGGTAAATGGGGGAGATTGTTGGGGTGAGGTAGGGGATTTGGGGAAATTGGAGGGTAGGGTTGGGGTTTTTTAAATTATTTTTAAATTGATGTTGGTTTTAATGTATTTTATTGTTTTATTGTATTGTTCGCTGCCCCCAGATGCCATGGACATGAGGGGGTGGCATAGAAATGTTAAGAAATAAAATAAATAAAAATCTCCTACTTAATATTAAGGGCATTGACACCTGCTTAATTTTATAAGGGGTGCGTTCTACACAGGTCAGTAGAGACCTTCTCTTCTGTTTTGCTACTTCTGGAACATTGGGTGTTAACAAACATGACGGTGGCCTGCTTTGGCCCATCAGCCACCGGCATGTTTGTTGGTGCCCTGCCAGATGTTTGCCCAGGATTGCTCCTGGGTGTGTCAGTAGTGAACCCAGAATGTGATGCCAGACCTCGGGTCGCAGTCCAGGCTACCTTCCGCCCGATCAGGCCACAGTGGGCTATAATGTTTGTTATGGCCCACCATGATCTGGCCCTGATTGGCTCCACCATGTGTGCCCATCATGATGAGGGGCAGGGCTCTGGGGTTGGGGCCAGCCAGCTGTACATTTGTGCGACTCCCCACCCTGCATGTTTGTTGGCCTGCCAAACCCGGTTGTGACCGTGTTGCTAGCGGGTTCCCAGCCCGGTTCAGGTTGTGACGGTGGCTTCTGTTAACACCCATTGTTAACACTTCTGTTAACACCCATTGGATATGAGGGTATCACAAGAACATTTCTCCATGCCCTTTGCATTGTGAGAAATTTCCAAAGCAAAGTAAGGAGGAGCTATTGAAATGCTGGGGAATAGGCAGCAATGTGAATGTATTGCTACAGGATAAGGCGAACACAGGAACATATGGTCAGTTTGCAAGGAGGAATCATGTTGTATGAATGAACCTTGAGTATTGTTAAAAGGAGAATTTGTACCACGCCTCAAAAGTCTGGATTAGGTGCATGAATTGTTTGGAATAATAACATTGATTACAGGAGCTCATAAGAACACACTCTGAAATGGATAATTTAGCATGTTAAAATCTCTGCTTCTTGGTTCTGTTAAGATTACAGAGAAAGCCAGATGGCAGTTTAGGGCTATTCTTGTAGCCACTTGGAAATGTTTGCAGTGCTCAAACTGAAATTTGAAGATAGCTATGAAAGGGTGAAAAAAAAAATCTGCTTAGGATCATATTATTTTCTGCACTGCTTCTCCTTATAACAAAGTTAATTAAGTGATGTCCAAGTGATTTAAATGGTTGATAAATTTCATCTCTTGTTTTTATTCTTATTGTAAATAAAGGGAGCTTTCTTCTACCATTTATCAGCTATGCTTTGTCTAGAAGAGGTCTAGCAGTATGGGCTGGTATTAAGAGTGTTACACTAGGTCGAGTGTAATAAGTCATAGGTTCTAATCCCCATTCTGTTACTGTGTATGACTTTGAAAAAGCTAGGGCACCATGAGGAATTTACCCAATCTATAAAGTGGGATTAAAGGTAGTCTCTAGAAATCAAACATAAATGCTAATAATTATTAATTTTGATTTATGTGCATCACTGCCTACTGTAATTTGAATGACTGAGTTTGATTAATGGCAGTAACATCCTGACAGTGGCAGATTTCTTAAGGAGCTGGAATTTCAACAAACCTCTCCTAAACTGCTATTCCTGCTGAGGTGCTGGGGGAATAAGAACTCAAGAGACCCAATCCTTCTGTATGGATTGAATGAGAGGCTTTTGTTTCCTTTTTTAATCCTTCTTTGGGGGAAGCCGCCTTCAATATTTCAAAGCAACAACATGTTGCTAGTGAAAAGATGGGAGAAACCAAGATGTTTAAATAAATACTATGGTAGCTGCCACACTGCTAACCTGAAATTCCAGCACTGTAGTTAATAAGGGCTGAAAAATGTCCAAGCCTGAGAACACACAGTGATGGATTAGGTAAGACTGAATGTCTGTGCGACATTAAAAACGGTGGCTGTAGGAAAACAGATTTGGGGCAATGCTGATTCCATAGCCTGACTCATAACAAGTAGCGGCATCATCAAAGGGACAATGGATGTTTAATTTTTTAAAAGGGAAGGGACTGTGGAATTTAAAAATAAATTGGTGGGTATCCCTAATTCAGGGTGTGTGATTTTAAGAGATGTCAAGCTTGTGAATTAAAACAATCTGCATTTACTTGAGCCTGCAGTTTTATAAGGCCTCCAGTGTAATACAGTAACCCACAGTTTAAAGTACACACTGCCTCTCTCTGTGCCGTAGTATGTTCTGACAGTGGGCCTAAAAAATCTATATGTGCTGGGATAACAAGAAGACATTCTATACCCTAGAAAGCCCTGTGAGCTTCAGGAAATTCCTGCATTCTTGATTTTATTTGTGGCCAGAGCAAAGTACTGTAAAAATTATTGATGAGCAAGTTTTCCCTTCCCCAACTCAGGCTTGCAGAGGGGGTTCACTGCTGTTCAATAGCATATTGTTCCCCATTGCAGGCAACCCAATCAGCTGTTATTTTCCCTCTCCTGGAAACAGTGTTTTTGTTTATAACAACAACAAAAAGCCTTTATGTACCATATTCTGCAAAAGGGAAAGGCCACCCATTTGTCGTGGTGTTTTTCTTAGCAAGCAAAGTTCATGTGAGGCAACCTGTCTTGAGTGATATTTGCATAATTAAAATCAACATTATACATTTTAAATTGTTATTAGGGGATTTGTTTGGAAACCATATTTTGTTACTGGTTTATAGAGTAAACTTTTCAAGAGCCCCAAATCCCATTTCTAATTTAGCACTTCAACCAGCAAAGTGCTCTGCCTATGCAATCCTCATTTGAGGCGAATAGGAACTATTCCAGTAGAGAGCTTAAGGGTAAATTTTCAAAGGTAAAATGGGATTTAGATGCCTAACGTCCACTGAAAGTAAGTGGAACTTGGTCTGTAAGTAACATAAGCACTTCTGAAATGCTTAACTTTTTGATTTGTTTCTTAGGCCTCAGCTTCCAAAACAGAAGGCGAAGGTAGGGATGAAATTAAGATGACCATTATATATTCGTAAAGGAGATTATATGCATTTCCATTTTAAATAAAAGACTATCCAAATAAACCTTTGTTATTGAGGTGATATTCACATCTTTGTTAATTTGGACAATTTGGGCATTTTAAAATGGGACAGTCCGTCGTCGTCAACTGTTTTATTTCACTAGATATCTTGGCTGCCTCATCCTGCTACAGCAGTTCAGGGCGGCTCACATTTTAAAACCTATAAAAACTATAATAATATAATAGTAATAATATAATAAATACAACAGATAACATTATAAAACCAAGATAAAATATAACCCAGGCGGAGCTAAAAAATCCTCCTCCCTATTTCAACTCCCCACCCATCACCCCTCCCCCTTGCGAAAAGCCTGGCGGAACAGCCAGGTGTTACACTGTCTTTGGAAAGAGGGAAGGTTCAAGGCCATGCGGACCTCCTTCGGAAAGGAGTTCCATAGCTGCGGTTCAGCGGAGAACACCCACCTCATCGTTGCCACCTGGGAAACCCAGGGGACTTGGAGGAAGGTGCCCCCGGCCGACCGCAAGGGCCAATCCAGGACCTGGGGTGTGAGGCGGTCCTGCAGATAAGTGGGGCCCAGGCCTTTTAGGGCTTTATGTGTCAGGAGTATGGGAGATGTACGTCCTAGCCTGCTGGTGAGAGCAGCAGACTTGGCTTGCCTGATGGTGGGAGTAGTGAGAGGGGGTACACGGGAAGGTTTGTGTGATGTGGGAATATGGGGGTGTGGGGAGGGGTGTGGGGTCCTTCCCCTGCCACCCTGGCGGAGAGCCTGTTGGGAGGCGGACTGGTGGTGCCCCCCTGGGGGGAGGGGTGGCAGCAACAGGGGTTGTGATGGGGCAGGGGAATTATGGCCCTAGAAGGGAAAGATGTTGCCATGAGCAGAGGGATTGGTGTTTAGTGCCGGTCCCTCACGTGTTCCCCCTGGGCTCAGATAACCGGGTGATCGAGGTCTCAAAAGACCCAGGTCTGTCGCTGATGCTGTGTAATGCAAAGTTAGTCTGCAATAAATCATTTGAGATCCATGATGCCATCGTGGAGTGGGTGACTGATCTCGTGTGTGTGACAGAGACCTGGCTGGACGAATGCTCTGGGCCAGTTCTGGAGGAGCTTGCTCCAACTGGGTACTCCGTCCAGCACCAGCCCAGGGCAGAGGGTTGGGGGGGGGGGGTGGCGGCATGGGGGGCATGAGTATTCTTTTTAGGGAGGGATTGGTTGCACGGAGATATTAAGTGCAGACAGAATCTGGAATAGAGTGCCTCCACCTTGTGATTGAGTTGGATGGGAATGGACCAGAGGGTCTGGCCAGGGACAGGTTGGGGATTCTGCTGGTTTACCGGGCACCCCACTGCACAGCAGCATCCCTGTCTGCTCTAGCAGCTCTAGCCTTGGACCTGGTCTTGAGGTCTCCCAGACTTATTGTCTTGTGGGACTTCAATATCCATGCCGAGGTGGGATTGCATGGGGCAGAGCAGGACTTTATGGCCACCATGGCAACCATGGGCCTGTCCCAGATGGTGAGGGGCCCAACACATGAGTGGGGGCACACTCTGGACTTGGTTTTCTGCATTGACCTTGAGGCGGGGGGTGGGTGGGGTGTCCAATGATTGGGGGTGTAGTATGTTCACCCTTGCCGTGGTCGGACCATTATCTCCTGCAAAACTCCATCCTAGCATGCCTACCTGACCGTGGGGGTGCAGGACCAGTTCGGATGGTCCACCCCAGGAGACTTGTGGAACCAGGGAGGTTCCGGAATGCTCTAGGGGAGATACCTGTTGACTTCAATGGTTGCTCGATCGATGACCTCGCAGCCTTGTGGAATGCCTGGCTGGTTGAGGCCATCGATCGGGTGGCTCCTAGGCGTCCACTCCCAGCGCGTCAGCTCCGCAGGCCCCTGTGGCTTACGGAGGACCTGGGATGTCTGAAGTGTGAGGGGAGGCGGTTAGAGCGCCGGTGGCACTTCACTTCCGCTCAAGATGATCGGTTGCGGCATAGAGCATTTTTTAAGTCCTATGCTGCAGTGGTGAGGGCAGCAAAGAAGCAATTCTCTGCTGCACTCATGGCATCTGCTCAGTCACGTCCAACGGAGCTGTTCCGGGTGGTGAGAGGTCTGGTTGGTCCAGCCTGTCGCCAGATTCATCCACGGCCTGTTGTAACATGTTTTTGAAGTACTTTCAGGACAAAATTGCTCGCGTTGAGCATGACTTCAACTCTGCCACTTTAGAGGCAGTGGCAGAGCCAGAGGTTAGGAATGCCCTGTCTGGTCATACTTTATTGGATGATTTTCAGTTGGTGACACCTGCCAATGCCGCTGATGTGCTGGGATCTGTTCGTGCCACAACTTGTCCTTGCCTGTCATTGGTAAAAGCTACCAGGGAGACAGAGGGACCGGTGCTGACGGGCGTTATCAACGCCTCCCTTCGGGAGGAGAGGTTGTCAGATTGCCTGAAGGAGGCTGTGGTTCGGCCCCTTCTCAAAAAGCCATCACTTGACGTTGATGCCCTGGCCAGCTATCGACCTGCCTCTAACCTTCTCTTTTTAGGGAAGGTTATTGAACAGGTAGTGGCTTGTCAGCTCCAGGTGCATTTGGACGGCATCAGTTTTCTTGATCCCATGCAGTCTGACTTTCGCCCAGGTTATAGCACGGAGACAGCGCTTGTGGCCTTGGTTGATGACCTCCTTGTAGAGTTGGACAAGGATCGTATGACCCTGTTAGTCCTACTAGATCTATCGGCGGCCTTTGACACTGTTAACCATGACTCATCTGTGGGACCTGGCAGGGGTGGACGGAACTGTTTTACATTGGTTCCGTTCCTACCTTGCAGATAGATCCCAGTGGGTGGTGCTAGGGAACTGTACTTAGTCCCTTGGTGGCCCCCTGTGTGGAGTCCTGGAGGGTTCCATTCTGTTCCCTCTCTTGTTTAATGTGTATATGAAGCCGCTTGGGGATGTCATGTGCAGCTGGGGGGTCCGCTGTCATCAATATGTGGATGACACCCAGCTGTATCTGTCATTTTCATCTGACTCAGGTCCTGCTGTCTTGGTGCTTGGCCACTGTGTGGGATTGGATGAGGTCGAGCCGATTAAAGCTCAATCCTGATAAGACGGAAGTGGTGCTAGTTGGTGGGACAGGTGATCTAGGGAGGAGGTCTCCCCAATTACTGGGGATGTCCGTCCTCCTTTGGTTCCTTCTGTGCAGAGCCTAGGAGTGCTTCTGGACTCGCAGCTATGACTGGATTCTCAGGTGTCGATTGTGGCCAGGGGCGCCTTTCGCCAATTACATTTGGTGAAATATATGTTCGCCCATATATCTCAGTCTCCCATCTCGCCGCTATCATCCAGGCATTCGTTACCTCGAGGCTAGACTATTGCAATGCACTTTACGTGGGGCTGCCCATGATGATGGTTCGGAAGCTGCAGCTAGTGTAGAATGTGGCGGCCCATCTCCTTACTGGGATGGGACGCAGGGAGCACATAACACTGCATTAGCTGCCTATTGTCTTTCAGTTCCAATTCAAGGTGCTGGTATTGACCTTTAAAGCCCTTCATGGTTCCTTGCTGTCCTCATAGCGTCTGCGAAGTCACGCCCGCCGGAGCTGTTCCGGGTGGTGCGGGGGCTGGTTAGTCCGGCCTCCCTCCGCCTGGATGGGGACTTGTCCCAAGCCCGCTGTGAGGAGCTTGTCAACTACTTCGCAGACAAGATCGCTCGGATTCAGACCGACTTTGACGTTGGATTAGGGGCAGTAGGGGAAGAGCGCGAGGGGACGGAGGTCCCGTCTGGTCCAGCTTTGTGGGGGGAGTTTCAGGAAGTGACGCCAGCTGATGCGGCGAATGTTTTGGGGTCTGTGAGGGCCACCTGTTGCGAACTTGATCCGTGCCCGTCCTGGTTAGTAAAAGCGTCCAGGGAGACGCTGGGGACGGTGCTGGCGAGGGTAGTGAATGCGTCCTTGCAGCAGGGGAGGCTGTCACCCTGCCTCAAGGAGGCTGTGGTGCGCCCCCTGCCGGGAGATGGACACAGGATGTTCAATATTTCTCATCCTGCTAGATCTCTCAGCCGCTTTTGACACCGTGGACCATGGGCTGCTAGTGAGACGGCTGCGGGGTCTGGGCGGGATCGTTCTTGAATGGTTCCGTTCATTCCTGTAGCAGGAGAAGTGAGGTAGTCAAATTTTAAAAATAAATGAAATAAATAAAAACAGATGTGAAGTAGCTGAATTTGCTGAATTTGATATTCACTTCAGATACTCCTTTCAGCTCTAGGCTAAAATAAACCTTATTTTGGGTAGAGTCCTGTGCTGAATCACAACACCTGATCTGAAGAGTCTGAAAATCTGGGGATGTTTGAAATCTAAACCTGCATCCAGAGCTGGATTTTCTATGCGAGACTATCTTTCTTTAAACCCAGCAGGCCTAACTTTTGGCAAAGGACTGACTAGTGTTCCTACTCAAATCTTAGGAATGTTGGAATTTCCAGACTGGCTTAGTCCTGGGATCCATCTAGCCCAATCTCTTTTCTCTGACAGTGTCCAACACCCAATGCTTCAGAGACACTAAAAGTCCTTCCCACTGTTTCCTACTCAAGGCAGATGTGGAATAATCTGCCTCGTGTTGGTCTGCTCCTAACTTTTAATTGGGGTTGGCTTTAAGCCCCAAGTCTGAGGTTTTCTATCGCTTCTCAGAACTTGACAGATCAACTGTTCTTCTTCTGGATGTTCTTACCATTCATATAGATGTCCAGTTCTTCTTTGAATCTCACTAAATTCTTGGTCTCAGCTATATCCCATGGCAGTGAATTCCACAACATGAGTATGTGTTGTATGAAAAGGTATTTTCATTTGATCAGTTTTGAATTTGATGTTCATTTTCAGTTACTGTCCTTTTGTTCTTGTGTGCTCTGAGAACAGTAGTTTCAGTCTGCATTCTCAGTGCCATGTGCTAATGTATAGATTTGTCCCATCTTCTTAGTCGTCTTCCTACAATCCCAATCTTTTTTTTTTTGTATGAGAGTTTCCCCCATCACCATATTTATTCATTTATTTATTTATTGGTGGTACCTTTCTCTGAACCACCTTGGAAGCAGCAGTATGTTTCTTGAGATGGGGTGACCAGTACAGCAGGCCCCAAGTAATGGAGGTGTGGAGAAATGGATATACTGGGTTGGACATTCCAAGGAGCCTCCAAGCCCATCCATCATCTTGAGGAAACAAATCAGGCTAAATAGTGGACATTTAAATTATTTATATAATATTAGTCTCAGTAAGTAGATGCGCATCTGTATGTCTGTGCGGCATCCAGATCTCTTGAGATCTTGTAAGACTTACCTGAGCCTATCAAAAGCAACATTCCAAACAATGAATTTGTCCTCTAGGGTGCCTAGAAGGGCTGCAACCAGAGATCCTAGGGACAGGAAACATTGAGTTGGTGTAGTGTGCATTTGTGGGAGAGGGTTGGGGATTGTGTTATGAGTTTGCCCAGGACCCAGGAAAACGTTGTGAGCTTTATTCAAGAAGAGCAAAGTGTTTTCTTGTATAATGACTGTAACAGGGATACGGTAGCACCTGCTAGAGAGCAGCAGGTGCGTAGTATAGAAGAGGATAACACCACAGGCAGTCACAATAGGTCAGGCGCTAAGGGTAGCAAAGGACAGCACCTAATGCCACTCAGGCACAGAAGCCCTAGGTTCTCATGGAATTTAAGAGACAAGTCCTCAGTCTAGAGGGGGAGGGGGTGGGGGTGGGGGGCTGTGGAGCAGCGAGCTCTGGAGAAGGGCTCTTCATGAAACACAGGGCAGAACTGACTGTTGGACAGGCTGCTGCTAGTCTAGATAGGATCTCACACAGGCTTGTTAGACCCAAGTGCTAGATCTGCAAGGATGACAGGACTACTCCAGGAAGAGCCAGTAGCCTAAGAGTACTTGCAGGCAGGACTATCTTTGATATGCCCTGAAGGGGGCTACTTTTAAACTAAACAGACAAGTACTTAGTACCCACAAAAGTGGGAAAAACCCTGGAGGATCTTTGGTGGCTGAGGCTGGCTAGAAGGGGTGGTTGGAGGCCAGTCGTAGATTAATGGTGAACCAGGTCTATATTAGAGAGTACTGCGGGGACTTACTTCAAGATCAGGCCCCTGGGAAACATATCCCAACATGGGGCTAGGGCTTGTATAAGGATGTTGGTTAAAGAAGCTGTTGACATTGAGTTTGTTGGGGCTTACAAGCTAAATCCCCACAGCCATGCCAGTGCCCCCTACGGGGCCTGATGCACAAACCTGGAAACCAAGACATTCTAATATTTTTGTGTTTTCCATTCTTTATGTGTCCCCACAATCTCAGAAAGTTGAGATCACTGAGTATGTAGCAAGATGTGGCACTGAATTTGCTACAGGGTCATTTAAGTGAAGTTCATGCCACTTTTCTCTTAGCCCTTTCTTCCCTGGGTAGAAGGCACAGAACTCAGTTTATTTTCCTCCAACATTCTATGGAAGTGATTTCCTCAGCAGTTACAAGAATGGTGCAGAATTGTTGAGCTTGCAGCACTTCCACCTTCATAAGAAGTCAATGAAGGCAAGCAGCTGGTGGAAAGATATATCGTATAATGAATGCAAGGCATGTAACAACCGCATTACCTCTCTAGAGTACATTTCTCCTCCTCCTCAGCAATCCTGTCTCACAATTATGTGCCAGTGGAGTAGCAGCTCCCTGATTGAGGATCAAGTCTCAAATGTGCTGATACATGTATGGGAAAAGAAGTTGTTGAATCTCATTTCTATGCTTAGTTCTTTTATTTCCTCTACTAGAAAACAGAAGTTCTACTTTTGTATTCTGTTCCTGCAGTGGGGGCAGGGTATAGCCTAGGTTTTCACACAAGGGACCATCACAGCTTTTTGGGGGGCCTCTTACAGTAATTTTAGCTGAGACACTGTTTAAAGGAGTTAACTAACTGCCATGTGGTTGGGATTTGAGATGCTGTTACTGCTAGAACTCTTGCTTTTGTGGATCTTAAAGGGAAACCAATATGTAGACTTTGGGTGTCTTCAGACGTTACGAGATCACGCTCAACTACACTGAACCACGCTCAACCCCCCCATGGGGCCAAAGGGCCCTGAACGTCTGAACGGCGCGCGCCAGATGTTCATCACGCTGAATACCCACATGGGGTCAGTTTCAACCACGCTTCCCGGGCTAGCCGGGGGAAGGTCCCGGGAAGCGTGGTCAAACGAACCCCCACCGGGAACCAAGGAAAAGTAATGTCTGGACGCCAATCCCCG